>JAGFPH010001738.1:199842-213325 GCA_018207615.1 Philaenus spumarius
TATTTTAATAGTTTTATTTGAAGATACTTTGGTAATTTTATTTGAGGATACTTTGATAATTATATTTGAGGTTATTTTGATAATTTTTGGTACGGTAGGCAATACAGCGATATAAGCTAAGATTCGGCAGTTTAAAACTAGTTATTGCTGTTGGCTACTTCTAAGTTACCTTACCCTGTGGACTCTACTTGCTTCATTAGTCAAATCGGCATACATAAAGTAAAGAAGTTAAGAAAAATACTTTGATAACAATTGCGCATTGATATATTGCCTACGACAAATATAAAAAGGAACAAAATACATTCAAACATTGCCGCGTCTAAAAACAATATAAGTTTAACTTCAATAAGAACTCTTCGTATTGGACGACCGGACTCGACGCGTGTGTCCCAAACCCTTACCCACGTTGTGCAATCCCTTCAACGCCAGCCAGCATCTCTATTTCAAAACTACTTTGATCTTTTCCAGAAGCAGTTTTAACAAGTGTTCGCCACTAATCTATGTTTACAACGGGATCCAGTTCCATAAGAAAAAAAGTGTTTGATTTTATTCGAAATGAAAACGAAAATAAAATTTACACTTTACGTAAACAAACTGATTCACAGATCAATGACCGCTTCAACTCTGGTAAATACAGGTCAGGTTGACGGCTTATCAGATGGCATATCGACGATATCAATTCAGCATAGTCAGAATGTATTGTTTTATAAATAAAACTTAGCTTTATTTGTCCTTAAAAAAATAAGGACTTCCTAAGCGTTTCCAGGTATTTAATTCTAGAAATGAAAGACATTATTTAAAAAATATACAGGGTGTCCCATAAGAAAAGTGCCAAACTTCGGGAAATTGTTCCATGGGTCAAAATAAGAAAAAACGTTCATATAAATACACATCCCAAAACGCTTCGTTTCCAAGCTATCCGCCATTTTGTTTGTTGTACAAAATAATATCTAGAGAACGGTTTGACTGATTCAGTTCAAACTTGGCATAAAGTTTAATCTAACAATGATATATCTCAAGAAAAATAAGCGATTAAATCCAATCATGCGTTTCAAAATTTCAAACCTAAATTACTCTTATTATTTTGTACAAAAAACAAAATGGCGGATGTCTAGAAAACTAAGCGTTTTCGGGTCTGAGTTTATATGAATAGAACCATTCCTCGAAGTTTGGCACTTTACTTATGGGACACCCTATATGCTTTCGCTACTGAGTGTTAAGCGGTTTATGCACTACAGTTATTTATTTCATTTATATGTTAAATTTTTAGAATGTTCATAAATAACATATTTATTTATTAACTACCTGGTAAGATTAAACAGTAAATGCCAAGCTTGACACGTCATAACAAGTTGTAAATGAATTGAATAAGTAATTTTTGATTAAACCAATTAAAGTAGATGAAAAGAAAATTAATTAATATCTCCAGAACTGTTAATTCAATTAATTTGAAACTTTGTTAAGTTGAAGGTATGTAATAAGGTAGAGGTCTAATTTGAGAAAAATAAACAACATAACCCAATGATCCTTTTCAAAAAGACACTGTTATGTATATTAGATGTAAGCCTGGTTTATCCGTACATGTTGCTCGAAATTGCGGCCTCGAATTATGCAGTGCTTCGTTTCGAGAGGTAAAAAAATGAAGGATACTTTTATGGTATTTTACGTTTTGATATTTTTTGGGGGAACCAGACGAAACTATAAGGTCGTGTAAAAGAATAAAATGTGCAGAATAATTCCATATATTTATTTTGTGTGGATAAAACCCCAAAAACGTTTCATTCTAGCACGAAAAAACTCAAAATCATTTTACTTCCTGTCAAAAAACGTGCTTCCGGTTGTTGGATTTTTTTGGCTAACGAACTTGTATGAGTGACTTGCCGGCGTTTCCCTCCCATTTAGGCTCAGACTTACTTTGAGCTCGGAATACGTTAAGCTCGGACTACGTTAAGCTCGGACTACGTTAAGCTCGGGCTACGTTAAGCTCGGACTACGTTAAGCTCGAGCTTATCTCATTAACGCTCGCACTTCCGAAACCAATTTTTGGTCGCGGGCTATTTTAAGCCGGGACTAACGTTAGACGCGGGCTATGTAAACCCGAGCTCCCGAACTGCCCCTTAGAAAACCAACGTGGGTTACAAATTTGACCAAATCGGGCTTCAAATGGTTTCATTATGACCTAATAAGGAAAATAAAAGTAAATATGCTTAATTCCAAGAATGATATATTTTGAGAGAAAGGGTGTGAAACACAATAAACTTTATTTCTACTTCCACTGCTTAATATTTTCAAAACGTTATGACCCACGGCTTGTAGATTCATTAAAGTACACTGTACAAAAACTTGAACTTTATATCAATAATAGTTTTTCAGTTAAAGCGTTATTAACAAATAAACATTTTTCTATTTATAATGCAGATAATTAAGTAGCAAACACATTCTACTTAAAGACCTGATAGGATAGTCGGTAGGGGTAATTTTAGACCAAAAGTTCCAGTAATTTACAAGTACTCCTAAAATCGAGAAACCCATTGATAAGTCAAGTGGCTCTAGATCGGGTCATTTTCAAGATAACAAGCTGAGACTCAGCATAAATGTTTAAAATATATTTTTTAACTCCTATGTTAAGTTTCAATTCGATATACTAAAATTCAGCCAATTTAGAATGAGCCAAAGCTTCATATATGAATGAGATTTCCCCCTTTTAGTGATTTCCCTTGCTGCAAAATACATACCTGCATTATCGAATTTTTTCCAGACAAACCATTGCTCGGACGAAATAAGTACATATGACATTTTTTATTGAAAAGGTGGTATTTTTATTTTTCTCTATCTTCATCCCAGCTTGAAATATTAAGGATAATCGAAAATAAATTTTAATCGATTTTTTCGACTTTGGGAAATTGATAGACTGGTAAACTTTTTTTTTATGTTAATCTACATACTTTAATGTACTTAATGTACTGCAAATTACTGGTAGTTGTAACCTACACCGACTGGGCTATAATATAAATATCGGAGAACAAAACAAAAGGTCACACATTTCAATCTTAGGCCTGCTTCAATTAACAATTTTAAATCCAAATATATTAAATACAGTCATTTAAACGAATGTACATTATTGTACATTTTAAAATTCACTAAAGTGTTCATCATCAGTAGGCCTATATTTGTCAATGATTATAATTATACTAGTAGACCTGACAATACTTCGCTATAGTCTGATTTTAGTATATAAATATATAGTTAGAATAATTCTTATGATCAAGTCAGGCGGTAAAGCGCGTATAAACATTTGGGTATTCAATGTTAATGTGATTTATTTTATATGGGTAACTATCCCATTTTAACTATTAATTAATTTTAAGGGTAGTTATCCCATTGCATTGCCTTGATTCAAGTAATCGAATTGCAAATTCACTTAAGAATAATATTACACAATTTTAGTTTTATAGTTTTAGGAAGTTAGTGAAATTAATTTTTATTGGTAGGAGTAGCTACTCCATTTTAATCTCTTTGATATAGTGTCCATATTCTCTAAACAACCTGGTTTCAATGTGTGTAACTTGTGAAATGTTTAGTGAAATTAGTTGAGTAGTTTTTGAGCATATAGAAAAAATAAGTGTACAAAAAAGATTATTTAATTTTAAGGGTAGTTATCCCATTTCATCCCTTTAACTTAAGTAATCGAATTGTAAATGGTTTTTATATCACTTGAGAATAATATTGCACAATTTACGTTTTAGGATGTTATTTATTTTGTAGGAGTAGCAATCCCATTTCAACCCCTAAGATTGAGTAATTGTAACGAATAAACACTGCAGACATTAATATTATGGATAATATGTGGAATTTTTAGTGAAATCGGACGAATAGTTTTTGAGTCTATAGAGGACAAAGAAACATTATTTTTATATAGGGCATAGAGATTAAAACAGCAATAATAATTAGATACAAAATACAATTTAACCTAAACGTTGTAAACATAACCTTAAATAGTTCACATAGTTGTTGAAGTACTATAGCTGATGGACGAAATCAGCTGTTATATGTTAACGAATACATCAAACAATACAAACTTGCGCAGGCGCTATACTCTTTAGTTACTGACGGACGTACACTCGCTTTTGGAGGAGTTGAAATCTCAACTCTTGCATGTTTGGATTAAGTGTTTCGTTTTATTTTTACAAATTAACTAGCAGGTACCCGTGGCTTCGCACACGGTCCAAAGATTCGCCGCATAGTAATAAATGTTTATTGTTTTAGGGGTTGTTATTACATTTTCACCCCTTAGCTGCATGCTATAAAATGCAAATTGATTTACATAGTATATATGTATTGTTAGAAATTAACCAATTTCCAGCTCTCTAGCATAATGGGAAGTATAATAATTAATTTGTATTGTTTTAGGGGTTGTTACATTTTCACTCCTTAGCAGAACTCTAAAAAATACAAATATGGTTCACTTTAAATATATATCTAGTAAGAAATAAATGCACAAAGTTCCAGCTCTCTAGTCTTAATGGAAGTATAATAATACATATTTATTGTTTTAGTGGTTGTTTCAACCCTTAAATCTAAATGAATTCTAGCCTATGTCTCATTCCATGTCATGATATATATGTGTGCCAAATTTCATTCAAATCCATCCAGTAGATTTAACGTGATTAATATTTCTTGTTTTAGGGGTTATTTCTACCCTTAAATGTAAATGAATTCTAGCCTATGTTTCATTCCAGGTCATGATCTATATGTGTGCCAAATTTCATTCAAATCCATCCAGTAGTTTTTACGTGATTAATATTTATTGTTTTAGGGGTTGTTTCAACCCTTAAATCTAAATGAATTATAGCCTGTGTATCATTCCAGGTCATGATCTACATGTGTGAAAAATTTCATTCACATCCATCCAGTAATTTTTACGTGATTAATATTTATTATTTTAAGGGTTGTTTCAACCCTTAAATCAAAATGAATTATATCCTGTGTATCATTCTAGGTCATGATCTATATGTGTGACAAATTTCATTCAATTCCATCCACTAGTTTTTACGTGATTAATATTTATTGTTTTAGGGGTTGTTTCAACCCTTAAATCAAAATGAATTATAGCCTGTGTTTCATTCCAGGTCATATGTGTGTCAAATTTCATTCAAATCCATCCAGTAGTTTTTACGTGATTGAGTAACACACACACAGACAAACACCATTAGATTTTTATATAATAGTAAGTCTTATAGATTATCTTTCGGAATAACTTGGCAGTTGCTTATTTTCAACACGTGACAACGTCGGGTACGACAGCTATCTATAAATAAGAGAAAGCACGCTTTGGGTCAGTGTCAGTAGAGTAACGAGTAATTAACATTTAAGGAACTCTAAAACTTGGCTCTGGCTCGACATTCCCTACGTCCCAGTCTGTCAAGGTGCTGGGTTCAAATGTTCCCTGTAAATCCCCATTTGTATTCCGACTTTATGCGCTTCGAGTTTCAGTCGTGTTGTCTGTGGTACAAAATGTCACGCTAGTTCCACTGCCCACACTGCAACATGTCAGTGAGTTTTATGTACATAGGAGTCGTGTGTGTTACTTCATAAATAATTAGAGCAAATGAAATTCTTTTAAACCAATTCATCGTCAGAAAACCGAAAACCGAAAATGGGCAGTAACTTTGTTATTTTTCAATCTATAAATCCATTTAGTTTGTCACAGAAATAGAAATATTTTGTTTCTCATAAACAATTATCGTACAATGTACGATTTCCCAGATATTTGACTTAAAAAGTCTCAAATGGCCGTCATTCTGAATTTTTACCATACATACTGAGATGTTAGCGTGGCATTTTGTACAAGCACATAAGTAGGAAAACAAATAGGGATTTACAGGGAACATTTGAACCCAGCACATTGACAGACTAGATTGTAAGGAATGTCGAACCTCTGCCAAGTTTAGAGTTCCTTAAGTGTTAATTACTCATTACTCTACTGACACTGACCCAAAGCGTGCTTTCTCTTATTTATAGCTAGCTGCCGTACCCGTCGATGTCACGTGTTGAAAATAAGCAACTGCCAAATTATTCCAAAAGATAATTAATTTGTAAAACAATAAAACAAAACGCATAAACAATACCAAAAATACAAGAGTTGAGATTTCAACTCCTATAAAAGCGAGTGTCCGTACGCCAGTAATAAAAAAGAATAGAGCATGCGCAAGGCTGTATTGTTTGATTTATTCGTTACGTATAACAGCTGATTTCGTCCATCACATGTAGTATTTCAACATCCATTTACAACTTTTAGGTTAAATTTTGTGTTAAATCAATATACATCAGATTCTTTCTGTGACGTCAGCTTCCTGGCACGTATGGATACCGCATCCCTATGGTAAGTCTTGGGCTATTGGTTTAAATTATTGCTATTTTAATTGACATAATAATCATAAACGTTATAGCTTTTGTTAATTGTCCAATATAGGTCTACTGACGATGAATGAGTAAATTAAACAAATTTGTATTTAAAATATTTTCGTTTAAAAACGTTAATTAATTTATGTAGGCCTATGATTCAAATGTACGATCTTTTGCATTGTTTTCCGACATTTATATCAGGTATGTGAGTAAAATGTTTAATGCGACACATTTTCTGTCTTATCTGCTTTCTGACGAATACACAAATATCAGATTAATCTGCCCGTGATTTTTCACAAGAGCTTACCAGTATAAATAATCAAATGAACACAAACAGATTTTTTGTGTGAATCAGCCTACTATGTAAAATATAGGCACTGTTTGTTTCATTTGGACCGAATAGAGTTATAAAATAAAGTATACGCATTGCTTAAAAATAAAAATAAATAACGAAGTAACAATATATTATACAGGAAACATAAAAAATAGTTACTTTCATAATAACTCAAATATTAAGACTCTTCTTCACTCTGAGGACAAATCCGAATATACTATCTGATTTTAATAAAATTCGCCTGAGAGAACTTGACTTGGAAAATCGGGGGCGGACGGACATTGCTGAACTGAAAACATAGTCTCAGCGTCTGCTAATCGCCCATTTACCGTACACCAATCTTGAGGTACGAGACAAACGTACTTGTCCTTTAAGAACAATTTAAAAGGTTTCACAACTTTTTAAGTTGAAAAACGACGTCCGAACACGGAAATACAAAGTGTATGTTTTCGCTGTTTTACACAAGGTGAAGACAAATATTCACGATATGTTACAACGCGATTTTCGCCGCGATTAATTGAATGCCGGGTTTTCTCAGAAATGTGAAAGGATGTTACACTAACTTGAATTTTTATAAGTTACGTAATTTAGACGCAAAGGTAACATTGTAGCGATTTTTTTGGCGAGCAGTTTTAACCCTTAAAGACCATAACACATTCGCAGGCTTTCGTGGTAAGACGGCGGAAGTATAGCAAACAGTGGTTGGCTCACTTTAAAGCTGACAAGATATGACTAGTTGTCTATTCTTTGGCTTTCGATTATTTTGCAACATTTTACTACAATATTAAGTAAACAGCATAATGGACGAACAGAGTACGCCACAACACAGTTGGAATATAAACGCATTCACGTACGGTGTACCGCGTCATAATACGCTGAAGGGTTAATCCTTCAAACTCTGTAACAGGATCAACTCGTTTCCAAAATTAATTAAACCTCATCATCCACCCAATTTATTATAAAGATTACGCTATTTACTCTAAAACAAAATCATCCACGTGCCAACCATAAACCACAGCCGCCATTATCAACCCGTGGATCATCGCGACATCCTGTGGTTCTTCAGATGATACAGGATTTCCGTGAGATTTGTTACCGAAACGAACATCGCCACATCCATAAATGAGTCAGCAGTGATATTTAATTAGTCTAGATTGGCAACACTGGGCCGCGCGGCTGTATCAGCTGTCTAGCTTCTAGCATATGGTTGATAATTAGTTGCGTAAAGTGGCCGTTAAGTAGTGCCAACATGTGTTTGTAGGTCATTCCTCTAGACAGAAGTGTCATCGCTGAGAGACGGCCGAGAAATTAAGTTTAATATGCGGCAGTAAAAGTGTTTCTCTGGGTTTACCGAGAACATTTCCGTTACGAAATTCTTTGATTTCTGTCAGAACTGTAAGAATAATTTAACCAAAGGTTTGATAAAACTATTTATCATTTTACCAGGAAATTAAAGTTTGAAACTCAAATTCGAGTTAAAGTTTTTTATTTTGCAACTGACAAGTCCATTAATGCGTACAAAAAATGTGAATTTTGAATTTAAAATTTGAATAAAAAATTCAGGAAAATTGTAGCTCACTCGAGTTGACACATAATAAAATACCTATTTTTTATTAGAACAAAAAACTGAAAGTTTATTAACTTTACTATATACTATGTCCATGAACAATGCATAAGGCTTGATAAAGATACAAATTCACATCTCTCCGTTTTATTAAAAATTCCTGTTATGCACGCAAAAGCTTTACAACCCCGCCCCCAGATAAATGCTTTGAATTCACCCGAAATGACCGCACGGCTAATAGTTGAGTGCAGAGAATCTCCGACAGAATTGACAATGGTTGGTATGGTTAACTGGACACTGTGAAATCCAGAGCTTCAGGAAAGCAGACAAGTTGGGCAGTAAAGGATCTTCCTACTATTATATCTTCCTACTATATCTTCCTAGTATTTTAGAAGGAAATAGGTAAATTTGTGATCCGGAACTGGTCTAAGAAGGAGCACAGAGGTGTGTGGGGGGGAGAGAGGGGGAATTGAAGATAATCAAAGCTCTTCCTGGACGATGATGTGAATAATAGGAAATACGTGAGAACAATGGTAGTATTCTAACAGGCACGGATTAGCATTTAGCAGTATAGGCACGGAGGACGCCCAACTGCAGTCGGTGTGGAGAGGAGACAAAGCTGTACTTAGGATATGTTGACGCTAGAATATTTTGCAATAGGAAAAGCCGAAGGAGGTCGACCTTCCTGATTTGATGAAGTTTGTAAAGAGGACAGGTAGGTTCAGGGAAGTAGAGGTGGTAAATTCTCTGGATAAAGCAAACAGATTTAGTTTTTTGTCGATGACTCAGTTATTCTTTGAAATACGGAAAAATATTTTCGTTGTCGATAGAAGATAAAACAGTCAAATATTGTAAATTTATTGGTTATGAAGATTATAGATTGGATTGCAGATTAATTTCGAAGATGTACAAGCTAAAGTTTTGATTCTAAATGTAATATAGTAACGACAAGTGTAAACCATATTTTAACTCGAAAACTTTTTCGCTTTATAAAAAATTCCTGTCATTCGCGAAAAACTCTGATCATGCTGCGCAAGCGTCAGGATCCAGGTCACACTTACCCCCACCACCCTACCCCCATCGTAATCAAAACTCTGGCCCTACTGCGCACGCGTCAGGATCCAGAACCTCCAAATGTTCACTATTTTGACGCTTTAAGATCAAAATGTTGAAAATAATTTCTTAGTGTGCGAAAATACTTTCAAATTTTCGTATTTGTATCTTAGTTTTTGCTCCACGTTGATTCTATGTCGGCCAGTCAGTCAGGACAAACCAGCTTATACAGGGTGTACAAAAAGTTCCGCACTGGTTTAATATTTCGTATACAAAGAATATTTGAAGGTAGATGTGATTGAGGAACCTACTCTATGTAATAATACTATTTTATTAATATTTCAAAAAATTACCCGCCATCTTGGATCCGCCATTTTGAATGTAACTTTGTTTTCTTAAATGGGAAGGTGGTCATGTAGATGTAGAATTTCAAGAGAAAATCAACAGTGAAATTTGCACATCCATATCTTTAACCGATTAAAAATGGCGGCCAAAAAACAAGGAATCGTGTTTTATGATTTTGCCCCATTTTGCTGTAATATTTTCTTTTTTAATACTAATTATTATTCTTTTTGGATTGAGAATTAAATAAGCTTTCAAACGATATGCCACACAATGATTTTTGGTTGAACCACTCGAAATCAATTTTGAAAAATCAAAATGGCTGTAACTCAAAAATGTTAAATATTCCCAAATATTCGTCGTGTTGCATATCGCTTGAAAGCTTATTTAATTCTAAATCCAAAAAGAATAATAATTAGTTTTAAAACAAATAGTACAGCAAAATGGGGCAACATCGGAACCGTCATTTTTAATCGGTTAAAGATATGGATGTACAAATTTCACCGTTGGTTTTCTCTTGAAATTCTACATCGAACAGATGTATGACATGACCACCTTTCCATTTAAAAAAACAAAGTTACATTCAAAATGGCGGATCCAAGATGGCGGATAAATTTTTTGAAATCTTAATAAAATTGTATTTTTACATAGAGTATGTTCCGCAATCACATCTACCTTCAAATTTTCTTTGTATACGAAATATTAAACCAGTGCTGGACTTTTTGCACACCCTGTATACGTATATAGATATATTGACTTGTTCGATGTAGATCCAACATTAATTCCCAATATAGGATGTTTACTGACCTTACATTAAACCGCACACAAGTTGTAAACCCATTCGAACCCCCCAAGTATGCACATACAATTCAATATATCAAAGAATAAATCAGACGCTATTGAAAGAATGTAAACTCCAGCTTAACACGTAACACATCTAAATCAACGGAAATATGCGGCCCTTGAGGCTCGTTTTCAAGGCGGATAAAACTTGTCCAATTGATTTCGAAAAACTTTGCTCTAACTTGAACGAATTTCCATAGGAAAGATGAGCTATTGCAGCGACGCTTATGGTGAGTAGTAAATGAGCATCGATCATGAACCCCAGAACAGGTTTTCGGCTGTCATTAAAAACTTATACATGTGTTCGCACTCTAACCGCCGCCGCATTTTACGTCCGATTTGGTCCAAATTTGGTAGAGTAAGAGGCAGCCCAGTTGTCGGTGCCAGCAGGAAGGAAACTACTACCCTTTTGCGGAATTAGACTCATAACTCGGCATTACTAAAAACATTTATAATTCCTTATTTTTCGGTGTCTAGTTTTAAAATCCTACTATGTAAATATAATTGTTGTTGAATAAACTATTCATGGCTAAATATAAATTATGTACAAATAGATATCATAACAGACGATTTTATAAGAACAGTCAGAGACAGTGGTTGTGAAACAATGTCTTCATGTAGGATAGTACCATAGATCATGAATAATAAAATAGATCTTGCATGCATACGGGGGCTGTGTGCCGAGAAAAAGGTTGTCGCGAAAATAGTGCATGATCGCGCAGCGAGGTTGCGCTAGGGAGAAATCATTGGTGTTTCACACAGCTTCCATCGTTTCCCCAATAGATAACGCCACTATCGTCGAATTTCCCGTGGAACAAAATATTGCATTGGATCGGAGTTCTATTAGGTTATCCAAATACAATGATAGTACGCAGTTGGCAGGCGGAATGAGTAGTAGAGCGTTCCGCCAACTGGGCTGCCTCTAACTTCACTCGTTGGTTTTTTAAGTCGCTCGGAAGAGTTCGTTAGAAACAAAATCAACAACGGGAAACACGATTTTGACAAGAAGTAACAATTTTTTTTAGTACTAAAATGTAACGTATTTGTGGTTTCATCTAAAAAAAATAATATATTAGATTATTCTGCACATTTTGTTTTTTTACACGACCTTTTCCCGAAGTCGATCAAAACGTAGAATACCACAAAAGCACCTGGTATTGTTTACAACACGAAACGAGTTTGTCAGGTGCGAACAAAGCGAAACAGTCCATACTCCGAGGCTGCAAAGTTGAGGCGCAAAATCGCTAGGGTATAATACAAGGTATGGTATGGAATTTGGCATCGTATGGTATTGGAATTGTATATGGTATGGTATTGGAATGGTATATGACACGATATTGGTATGGTACATGATATGGTATTTGGTATGGTATTGGTATGGTACATGGTATGATACATGGTATAGTATGATAGTATGATGGCATTGGTATTGTGTATGGTATGTTTTATAGTATGGTATATGGTTTGAACATTTTTGGACTTCTAGCCTCCTGCCTCCTTCACCTTTTCTGTGTCAATGATAAAAACTTGTATAGTGTTTTTGTTTAAGGGTTTTTATAGTGTGTGTTACGTGTATTTATTTATTATGACTGCGGTATTTGAATATCTGACGATGACATCATAGCAATGTCGAAACCGGTAATATAAAAAAAAAACAAACAAGGATTGTGACGGACCATATAAGGTAATAAACAAATTTTAATATATGGTTTGGTATAGGGTATGGGTATGCGGTATGGTATTTGGTATGTTACATGTTATTGGTAAAGTATCGGTATGTCACAAGGTATGCTATGGTTTAAGGTATAGTATGCGGTATGGTAAATGGTATGGTATTTGGTAAGGTACATTGTATTGGTAAAGTATTGGTGTGGTACATGGTATTGGTATGTGGTATTAATATTGTATTGGTTTGTTATATAGTATGGTATAGGGTATGGTATATGGTACAGTACATGTTACGGTATGTGGTATGGTATATGTTATGTTTAAAGAACGACTATATAAAATAAAATAGCTTTTTGTTACTCACGACAATGATGTATGTGGGTATACTTCATTGATGCGTTGGCGGGAGGGAATAATTTAGGCAAGTGGGGACGCCGTCCGCTGTATGGGAAGGTATACAAGCACAAAGGTATATTTATTGGAATATTTTATTCGCTTCCAGATCGAAGTATTACGTTCAGAGCACGGCAACATACTGAGCCTTTCTAACCCCCCACCACTCGAATCAACTCCTAGTCTACTGCGTATCTCAAGGCCACGGGTCATGCTAGACCTTCTCTAGTATACACGACATAAAAGCTGTAATGAATGGTCTACTGACTACTTTGCAACAAAAAAAAAACTCATATTATCTTCACCTCAGCCAGGTCTACTTACGAATTTTAAATGTTTTATCTCAGCCACACTTACCTGAAACAAAACAAACATTCATGATTTATCTACAAAAAATAAATTACATGTATCCTAACTTATATTATCTAGCTAAATTAGTGAAATATGTTTATTGTTCTCGAAAACGACTCCAATGAAATGCATTTGGCTACGCTGTTCTAAGAGCAGGTCTAAAATCGAGTCGGTGTTTTTTACGCTAAGCACGCAGAGTTCAGAGGACCACAGAGAGTAGCAAAATGACAGGTTAGTTAGCAACTAGTAATAAAACATGTTTTTATGTCGATCTGAGAAGACCTAGTCGATGACTCTACCTAACAGCTTGGTTAATAGATCTACTACGCGTTGGATCCAAATCTATAAGACCCTTGACACTAACTTTAGTTGATGATTTACGATGGACACTAACAACCAACAATGCTTTCCTTTCTCGAGCCTCTCAGACGTGATCGATGAATCAAACCTTAACATGGTTGCGGCAATTTAACCAATCAAACTTAATTAAAACATCAATATTTCTTAATCAATAATTTTGGGCATTCCCT
>JAGFPH010001738.1:221263-234785 GCA_018207615.1 Philaenus spumarius
TTACTGGCGTCAGTGACTTCCGAAACATGCATGTGTAATCATGTTACTGGCGTCAGTGACTATCGAAACATGCATGTGTGATCATGTTACTGTCGTCAGTGACTATCGAAACATGCATGTGTGATCATGTTACTGATGTCAGTGATTTCCGAAACATGACCGCGCAATTATGTTACTGGTGTCAGTGATTTCCGAAACGTGCATGTGTAATTATGTTACTGGCGTCAGTGACTAACGAAATATGCATGTTTAATTATATTACTGGCCTCAGTGACTACCAAAACATGCATGTGTAATCATATTACTGGCGTCAGGGACTACCGAAACATGCATGTGTAATCATATTACTGGCGTCAGTGACTATAGAAACATGCATGTGTAATTATGTTACTGGCGTCAGTGACTTCCGAAATATGCATGTGTAATTACTGGCGTCAATTATTTCCGAAATATGAATGTGTAATTATGTTACTGACGTCAGTGACTAAAGAAACATGCATGTGTAATCCGAAATATGCATGTGTAATCATGTTACTGGCATCAGTGACTTCCGAATCATGCATGTGTAATTATGTTACTGGCACCAGTGACTTACAAAAACAGTTTAAACGCGGTTTTCGTACAAGTAGGCATACTAATTTGTTCATTAATTAAAGTTTCAAAAGATTTTATAAAATGTGAAACCTAATAAACATTGCTTAGCTAATTTTCAGTTGTACATGAACATAAAGTGGAATAGTCCACAAATAACAATAATAATAAACAGTTCTCGCACTGCAGAATGTGAATTCTTAATTAATTGCAGAAATAATCCGCTAACAGAAAAGCAAGTGAGAAAACTTTTTCTTGGTTAAAAAATGTCGCACGTTAGAACAAATAATACGATCACGCAGCTGAACCGCTGACGTGAGTTGAGCGAATTTTCAAAATTAAGTTTATATGTTTTAGGATTTCAACCTATTTGGGAAATTTTTCTACTCATGAAGGCGCTGAATTACTGCCTGTTTGTACGAAATGTATTAGTAGAATTCGTTAGTACCTCAACCACGGCTCACGCGCCGCCTTGTTCCACTCGCAACTCTATGCAAGGTTCGATCCTCGACCTGGCGGCTTCGCTTCGCTCGCAGCAAACAAACTTGCTTCCGCAAATCGGCATCCCCACCGTCGGCC
Source organism: Philaenus spumarius (assembly GCA_018207615.1). Classification (NCBI taxonomy): domain Eukaryota; kingdom Metazoa; phylum Arthropoda; class Insecta; order Hemiptera; family Aphrophoridae; genus Philaenus; species Philaenus spumarius. The sequence continues at coordinate 222,434 of JAGFPH010001738.1, forward strand.
TCGAATTAGAAACTGCCACACGGTAAAATCCTCCACATCTATTTGAACCGGGTGCTTTTATGGTATTTTAAGTTTTTATCGATTTTGAGGAAACCAGACGGGTTTACAAGATAGTGTAAAAACACAAAAAGTGCAGAATAATTTTCTAGATTTGTTTTTTCACATAAAACCAGCAAAAAAGTTTCATTCCAGTACGAAATTTTTGTTGGAGTTATACGTGAAAACAAATAACTGTTAGTTGTGGTCAAAAAACGTGCTTCCGATTGTTGGATTTTTTGTGAAACGAACGCTGAATAGCTGCCTGCTTGTACGAAATATATTAGTAGAATTTGTGCGCACCTCAGCTTGCAGTCCCGACTCACGCGATGCTTCGTTCTGCTCGCATAGGAAAAGTTTGCACCTCAACCTTGCGGTCTCAGCCCACGGGGATTTTAATCGGGCACTTTTATGGTATTTTCATGGATTTTGAAGAAACCAGACGGTCTATAAGGTCGTGTAGAAAACAAAATGTGCAGAATAATCTCCTATATTTATTTTTAAACCCCCAAAAACATTTTATTCTAGTACGAATAAGCTCAAAATATTTTACTTGGATAAAAAGGTGCTTCTACGTGTTGGATTTTTTTGCTATCAAACTCGTCCAAACGACTTAGAAAACCAACGTAGTTTCAACCAAATCGGAAGTAAAATGCCAACACATACATATACAACATTTTAATAACATCCCAAAACGTGTTCCGGGGACCATGATCGGTGCTCAGTGACCATTCCCGACCTTAGACCTCACGAATAGAGTTACTGCAATAGCTTATATTTCCTATGGAAATTCGCTCAAAAGCTATAAGGACACAATTTTAATTTCACTAAATCTAAAACAGGCATGGGCGCTCATATCCATGGGGAGCTCCCAAAGAAAGGAAAATATGTACATTATTAATTATAGTCAGGCATTTTTCTTTAAAGATATTAGCACTAAAATATGTTTTAAATGTTATGTGCCGTTTGATTTTACATTATACTTATTTTATTTTTTACAAGAGTTCAAACATGAGCTGCAATGCACTGTGTATTGAAAATACTCCCAGTACGGGAGTTGGCGTGCGAAGTACGCAATGCTCTATGTATTGAAAATACTTCCAATAAGGAAGTTGGCGTGCGAAGCACGCAATGCATTGTATTGAATATACTCCCAAAACGGGGGTTGGCGTGCGAAGCACGAAATGCACTGTGTATTGAAAATACTTCCAATACGGAGGTTGGCGTGCGAAGCACGCAATGCATTGTGTATTGAAAATACTCTCAATACGGGAATTGGCCTGCGAAGCACGCAATGCTCTGTGTATTGAAAATACTTCCAATACGGAGGTTGGCGTGCGAAGCAACATTGCTCAGTGCACTGGAAATACTCCCAATACGGAGGTTGGCGTGCGAAGCACGCAATGCATTGAGTATTGAAAATACTCTCAATACGGGGGTTGGAGTTTAAAGCACGCAATTCACTGTGTATTGAAAATACCCCCAATACGGGGGTTGGCGTGCGAAGCACGCAATGCACTGTGTATTGAAAATACTCCCAATACGGAGGTTGACGTGTGAAACACGCAATTCACGGTGTATTGAAAATACTCTCAATACGGAGGTTGACGTGTGAAGCACGCAATTCACTGTGTATTGAAAATACTCTCAATACGGAGGTTGGCGTGTGAAGCACGCAATTCTTTGTGTATTGAAAATACTTCATATACGGAGGTTGGCGTGTGAAGCACGTAATTCACTGTGTATTTAAAATACTCTCAATACGGAGGTTGGCGTGCGAAGCACGCAATGCACTGTGTATTGAAAACACTCCCAATACGGAGGATGGCGTGCGAAGCACGAAATGCATTGTGTATTGAAAATACTCTCAATACGGGGGTTGGCGTGCGAAGCACGCAATGCACTGTGTATTGAAAACACTCCCAAAACGGAGGATGGCGTGCGAAGCACGAAATGCATTGTGTATTGAAAATACTTCCAATTCAGGAGTTGGCGTGCGAAGCACCCATTGCTCTGTGTATTGGAAATACTCCCAATAGGGAGGTTGGCGTGCAATGCACTGTGCGTCGGCCGCTTCTCATAGTGTTCAGTGTCAAGCTCACATAATATGCATCCTTAGCAGTGAACGTTTTAAACCCCATACCTCGGTCTAGCCCCCCCCCCCCCCTTGAAAATATCAAATGGGCGCCCATGGAAACAAGAATAACGAAAATCTACTTTAGATCGAGTCGCAGTCGTTTAATACGGCAGATTTTACAAAAGCTGATTACCGCCCGGTTGTAAATATCTTCAAGATAAGCCGAAACAATCTCACTGTGCGTCAGCTGTTAGTAAATATGACCCAGTGACATTGTTTGCACGACGCCAGTTCTTTGTTTTCTGAGATATTGTGCAAATACACTAGGCCTAAGAAGCATTTCCGTGTTGTTCAACATAACGTCTACCTGAATGTCATTTTATCTGTCTGCTATTGCATTGACCCTTGCGGTGAGACCTCTCGGGAGTGTTCAATGAGCACCGATCATGGCCCCGAGAATACGTTTTTGGGGTGTAATTAAACATACTAGCTGACCCGTGCGAAGCATTCGCATTCTAACTTACTTAAATTCCACTTAATTAAAGTACACACCGTATATTTAGTATCTTATAGTGCGTCATATAACAATGTAGTGGCGTAACGGCAGCTCTACAGCTGGTTATTGTTATTATCAGTGTTGCCAACGCCAGGAAAATTTTATTTTTTCGTATAATTGTATTTTGTATATTTTTTCGGTGTAGCGGTTAAGGAAAGCTTTAAAATGATGCCTCATTCATGTAATTTGATGATGTATTAAGGAAGTTATGGCGTTCCGAAAAAAAAATGGCCTTGAGAAATAATATATGTGATTATATAGGCCCTATATTTATATACAGGGTGTTTCGCGAGAGAGCAAAGCAAAATTGTTCATAGGAAAAAGCTTCGTTTCCCAGATATCCGCCATTTTGTTTTCGTGCAAAATAATTCATATCTAGAGATATGTTCGACCGATTAAGTTCAAACTTGGCATGAAGTTTAACCCGAGAATTATCAGAAAAATAATCGATTATATACAATCGTGCGTTTCAAAATGGCGGCTGTTTGAAAATTTCAAACCTAAATTACTCAAAAAACCGTAAGTTTTAACAAAAATTGTTAAGACACCTTTTTCGTAGCCCTTTTGATTCCCTGTCGGGTGGTGTAACTGTCAAAACATCGGAAGAAGCATAAAATAGTTACGTTAATAACGGCATATGTACATACAATATTGTGATGTTATTGTGTTGGTATAGGACGCCGGGGTGAACAAATCAATTATTAAAAATTAAAAAAAAAGTTTATTATTAAACCTTATATATTGTGTATTTAGGTGTTTACACTCTAACGGATGCTTTTTATGTCAGATTTGGTCCTACTTTGGTACACACGTTGGTTTTCCAAGTCCCTCGGACGAGTTGGTTAACTAAAAAAATCCAACAACGGGAAGCATGTTGTGTGATAGTAAAAATTGTTTGAAATTTTTCTTACCAGAAAGAAACTGTTTGGGGTTTATCTAAAAACAATAAATACAAGAGAATATTCTGCACATTTGGGTTTTTTTACACGATTTGACGATTTCCAGTCTGGTTCCTTAAAATAGTTCAAAACGTAAAATACCGTAAAAGTAGGCCTACCCGGTTCAAATTCCTCGCGGGGACGTGAGGGTAGCTTCTGATCCGAGGCCAACGACCGCTGCGAGCGAAGCGAAGCAGTCCATAATCCGAGGACGCAAGACCGAGGTGCAAACTCCCTTTAGAAAAAAATATTTCCCGATAAATCTTCCAATTTGTCAATTTTTGATATGGTTTACGGTCGTTGAAAATGGTTATGTTTGTGTTTTTGAGACCTAAAATAATTTATATTTCGAAAACTATCAATTATTGAAGGGAACAATTTAAAGAGACCTTTTTAAAATAAAATGTTATACATAGGCCCTACTAATATTATAAAGAGGTAAATTTTGTTTCTTTGTATGAAGGGGGTAATCTCTGGAACTACTGAACCGATTGAAAAAATTGTTTTACTAATAAAAAGCTACACTATCCTTGAGTAACAATAGGCTATAATTCGTTTTGATGAAAACATTTTTTATTTCAATATTTGTAAATATTTAGTCGGAAAAATCTTAGGTTAGGCCTAGACTGATGAATAAACACATGTATTTACATTTATTACCATAGCAACCAATTGAATAAAATAACAAATAAAAAAGCTGATTGCTCTAATAATTCCATTAACAGCGGATTTCAAACTTTAAAGCAATTATTTGTATTTTTCTAACTTTTAGATTAGGTTTTTATTAGACTAAAGTGTACATTTGGAACAGCAGTAAAGGTGGGTGAAGTCCATTAAGAGTTTAATCTAAGTATTATAATATTATAAAGAGGTAAAATTTGTTTGATTGTTTTTATGTATGTATGGGATAATCTCTGGATCTACTGAACCGATTGAAAAAATAGTTTTACTAAAAAAAAGCTACACTTTCCCTGAGTAACATAGGCTATAATAATTCATTTTCATTTCATTAACCACCAATCCCTAATAGCACTAATAAAAAATACTCATAGCCCATTACCTTCACATTCCATTTCAAACATTAATATAAAATCATTCACCATGTCTGTACACCCATATAGTATTAAGTTTATTTAGGACAAAATAACAAAAAATAAATGATTTACAAGGTTGAGAAATGAGAAGAAGAAAATTGTTAGAGGAAGGAGGAAGAAGAAGGTGATTTTGGATGGTAAGGAGATTTAATGGCAGAAACTTGAGTAACATAGTCCAGTGTGTGCACAGCTCTAAATAAATTTTAATAAGTGTTTGAACAAACTATATATAAAAGTTACCACCAGAAAAAAATATAATTGAACAGTTGGAATATTGAGTACATAATGTATTAAACCTACATCCGGTTAATTTGGTGAGTTTATTCCAGTTCACATCCTTCTTCACACCAGACCTCCATATTTTCCTCACATTGAAGCGTCTAAACCTAAACTATCAACTAATCGTCACCGCTTCTTCAACCATTCAGGAATTTTAATTAAACATCTATTTTAATCTTAAGCCCAAAATTGTAAACCATTTCAATCACGTCACAAGCTAGCATCAATCATCTTTCATTAGCATAAACCTAGATTAAGTGTTCATTTTGTTAATAGTTATTAAATATTTATTTGTTCTTGTTAAATACTGTATAAATAAACTAAAAAAAACTCACAACCAGCTAGCCGGCAACCCAATTGTAAACATAAACCCGAGATTTGTTAAAGTCAATAAATAATGTATAAATCCATTTCATAGCGTCTCTGTTTATTTTATAGTCGACGATAAACGCGGAAGGATATAACGTACACAACACTTAACATTATAATATTTGTAAATTTAGTCGGAAAAAATTCTTAGGCTTGGCCTAGACTGATTAATTACCATAGTAGGCCTAACCAATTAATTGAATAAATTAAGAGATAAAACAGCTGTGTGCTCCAATATTTCCATTAACACGTGATTTCAAACTATGAACTAACTATTTTTTGTTTTTCTAACTTTTAGGTTAGGTTTTTATTAAAGTGTAGACCTGAACCTTGCTGGTTCTTTTAACCTTCATTGTAACTAACTACTGTTATAAAATATAGGAAATAATTTGATTTGCACATTTAACATTATTTACCATCTTAGTTTTGGGGTTATTATTAATCCTACACCTTTATTATAAAGAAAACATAACATGATTATGTGTAAAGAAGGTTCCAACGGGGTTGGCGTGCGAAACACGCAAAGGTGTCCCCTAGTATTATATAAAACTCCCGGATATGTTATAACGGACTGTTTTTGCGTAAGATTTCTAAAAGAAAATCTAATAAGAAACAATTTTCTAGCGACAGCAAAGATGGACCCTGTACTAATTGGATTTGTCACAAATCGAGTCTATGTTTTAAAAATAAAAATGTAAATCTTGTTCATTTTCTTTGTTAAAATGCATTTATAGTGGGTAACATGTTAATGGATCAAAATAATTAAAACGTACTGTCTTTTACAGAACCTGTGGTTTCCAGCTTTTCACAAACTAACTACCCGGAAAATTGCATCCCGTAATCTACTGCCACATTCGTAGAAGCTCTCAACGAACTAACACGATTGATTCGTGTTTCTAATGTTAATGTCATTGTTAATCAAACACACAATGATTCTCGGTATCTCACAATACAGTGTTAAGTAATACACTGTATAACGTTGATGAGCCTAAATATAGAAACGTTTTAACAAACCCGTTGCTATAGTAACAATCCAACAACAATGCTAGAAGCAGATGATATCCCTGCAGAAATGAACGTATCACTTTTAAAGGTTGAACAAAAAGTGACTTCACCGTAATAATAAAAATAACTTTTGAAACACTGGTACAATATAGAACCTGTTACTTACATAAAAGTGCACCCTTTATTTTAAAAAAAATACTATTGAATCTATTGCTAAACATGTTATTAAACCTGTTACAATAGTGAAAAATACCTGTCACAATAACTGTTACAATACCTAAAAATACTGTTGTACCTGTTTCTAAAAATATTCTTATTCCGTTACTATATAAAAACATTATTTTACCTGTTACTAAGTACATTATTGTACCTTATACTACAAATACTATAGTAACCATTTCTCAGAATACTCTTGTACCCATTAATAAAATACTAATGTATCTGTTACTAAAAACATTATTGCACCTAACATTAAAAATACTATTGCACTATTGCACCCGTTTCTCACAATAAGCTTGTACCCATTACTAAAATACTAAAAATACTATTGTACCTGTTACTAAAAATTCTTTTATACCCGATACTAAAAAATACTTTTGTTCCTGTTACTAAAAATACTATTGTTCCTGCTACTAAAAATACTTTTATACTCAATACTAAAAATACTATTGTAGCTGATACCCAATCTCTATGTACCTAATATTAAAAATGCTATTGTCCCCGTTTCTCATAATATTGTTATACCCATTACTAAAATAGTAATGATCTGTTACTTAAAATACTATTGTACCTGTTACTAAAAATTCTTTTAAACCCGATACTAAAAAATACTATATTTCCTGTTACTAAAAATACTACTGTACCTGTTACTAAAAATTCTTTTATACCCGATACTAAAAAATACTATTGTTCCTGTTACTAAAAATGCTATTGTTCCTGATACTAAAAATACTTTTATACTCAATACTAAAAATACTATTGTAGCTGATACCAAATCTCTATTGTACCTAATATTAAAAATGCTATTGTCCCCGTTTCTCATAATAATTTTGTACCCATTACTAAAATACTAATGATCTGTTACTTAAAATACTATTGCACCTGTTACTAAAAATGCTTTTATACTCAATAATAAAACACTATTGTAGGCCTACCCGTTATTCAGAATAGTCTTGGTAACCATTACTAAAATATACTAATACACCTGTTACTAAAAATACTATTGTACCTGTTACTCAAGATACTTTTATACGTGACACTAAAAGTACAATTGTACCCGTTATTCAGAATACTCTTGTACCCATTACTAAAACACAAATTTACCTGTTACTAAAGTACTTTTATACCCGATTCTAAAAGTACCGTTGTACCTGTTTCTAAAAATACTTTTATACCCTATACTAAAATTATTATTGTACCTTTTACTAAAAATTATTTCTTACCCGAAACTAAAATTAGCCTACTATTTTACCTGTTACTTAAAATACCTTTATACCCTATACTAAAAATATGATTGTAACCAATACTAAAAAATACTATTGTACCTGTTACAAAATACTTGTATACCCACTGTACTAAAAATACCATTGTACTTGCTACTAAAAATAATTGTATACCCTATACCAAAAATACTATTGTGCCTGTTACTAAAAATACTTCTACATCCTATACTAAAAATACTACTGCACCTAATTCTAAAAATACAATTGTATCAGTTATTATATCGAACCAATTACTAAAAAAAAAATACTATTGCACTCGCTGACGAAATTTTACGTGCTCATTGAAACACAATCTAAATTGATTCGGTGTCACTTTTATATTAATCACCACTACACTCCTTAAAAACTAGTTACGCCCCGACATTCCATATACAAACACTATATTTAAAGGCCATTCTCAGTTTCATACACTGTAGTCAAACAACGCCTAAGAATGCCCGCCCCAGACGGCGTAGGATGAATCGTAGCACGACCACGTCAAATGATACCCCGTACTCCTATCTAGTACTCGGAAGAAACTATTTAATTATCTTGGTTTACTAAAATTAATGAAGTAAAGTCGGGTTTACACTATGTAGCAAAACCTGCTATACAACTTTTGCTATATGTAGGTTACATGTAGCAAAAGCTATATTTATCAGTGTTAACCAAAACGGACATGTAGCAAAAATAATGCAGCCAGCAGTTTCATAGAAGATGTCGAGGAGGAAGGATCAGTTGCTAGCGGCAGCAATTACAGTATTTTAGGCAGCTCACAGAAGAAAACGAAGGTTTTGGATCCAGCCATCGCTACTAGCAAGGCAAAGGTACAGTGGAAGTGACTTGTTAAATGACTTGAAAGCTGGTGATTATGACGTAAACCCTCATTGTGTTATGAAATAAGATGTGACGGTAGACGGATGACGAGTGAAGATTTTGAATATCTTATGTGTATGATTGGCCAAAGAATTATGAAAAAGAACACAACATTCAGGGATGCAATAACTGTGCGCGAAAAGTTGTCTTGTGCTTTGAGATTTCTGTCTAGTGGAGATTCATATCAGAGTCTAAGTTATTTGTTCAAATTTTCAAAATCTCCCAATTCGAAGATCATTCCAGAAATGTGTGAATCTTCGGTTGATGAACTTCAGAACTAGATCAAAGTAAGCAGTCTTGAGTTAAGTTGGTGCCAGGGGGAAATTAGGTCTTACAACCACCTCCCCGATACTGAGAACCACTTTGGGAAATCCATTTTTGTTAACAAGTTTTGTAACTTTTAGTGCCACCTAGCTTTTTACCACTTCAGTTTTTGATGAAAAAGCAAAACAACGGTCATGGAACAGGTGGACACTTGGAACCGAAGTACGAAACTCGACAAAACTAATTATAACATAATTTTGTACGGTAACATTTTTGTTCCATTGTATACTTCCCACACTTTTTAACAAAACGTATGCGTTAAAAAAAATATGAAGGAACAAAATGGTGAAAAAAGAGTACAAATTTCTAGTATAATTAGTTTTGAGAATGTTGTGCAGGTGGACACAGGGGGGGGGGGGGAATTTCACGTTTCTTGTTCCGGTTTTTGTAATCCGGGGAAGTAGTGTCCCAACAAAGATGGGGGATCACGGATTAAATCTATTAAATGTATTGTGGAATAATTATCCCAGTCTCTGTCATTTAGTAGCCGTTCCATTACAAAAATTCGAGCAATGCAAACGAACACGAACGCAAACTACAGTACGCTCATCTAGTGTATAATGCTACATGTAGCAGACGCTAAAAACAAAAATCGCGTATACCATTTGCTTGATGTATAGGCCTATATATACCAATTACCTTTGATCTTACCGACTGCGAATTTTGATAGCACAATTTTTGCTAGATATAGGACATAAAGCTACATGTAGCATCAAAAATTGTTATATGTAACATTTCTCCGTTTTGAGTTTTGATACCTGTACCTGTTTTACTTTCTCCCCCCCCCCCCCCCACACCTAGTATATGGAGAAAGTATTGTTTTCGTCAAAATTTTCTAATTAAAATTTTTTAGTGGAATTATATGTGTTTGTGCTCTCTGAAGCCAAAAATATTTTTAGTGGAATTATTTGTTTTGGTGCTCCCTGAACCCCAAAAAGTTTTATTTTGGTGATATCTGTCCGTGTGTCTGATAGGATGTGTACAGAGCTGGAGACCATACCAACGGTCCGATTTTGATGAAATTTGGTATGTAGGTCTAGTTCTGGAATATTTCCAGGAATTTTTTCATATTTAAAATTTTGTATTTTTAAAGCGTTTTACGGCTTTAATGATTTTGATAAAATTTGGCTTGCTTGTACCCGTTTTAATGTACCCTACCATATGCAGAAAACCGCATCTTTCTAAACATTCTCGTTTAAGTAATAATAATAATAACAGATTTTTGGGGGTTTTTGGCCAAAAAGGAGGTTGTTTTTCTAAATTTTTCAAAACCTTTTCGTGCATCTATACAGGCCTAATTGACTTGTTTGGTGCAAATTTGTTCGAATAGTTTTAATAACAATAATAATAATAATATTATTATAATATAATAATATAATATGGATGTTTGTTACATGCATCTAATATTTTCCATGGTATGTTCTACTTTTGCAATTGTAAATAACCACCTCCTGTGCTACTGTTGGGAAGGTATAAAGTTTCAACTGGGAGAAAGTATGTGGCAGTTATCTGGTATCGTTTGTTTACATAACTTTTGGTTTTTCTACACAGTGTAAACGTGGCTTAACCGACAATATTGTATAAAAATATAAATTTTCAACGATTTCTAACCTCAAAACCTGTAATTTCGCGGGATCTTACTAGTGTCTTTTAAGTGTAACATATTTTTCAGAAACCTATTTCGTTCAATCTATTTTGCAGTATTTAAAAACTGATTTGTGAAATCGTACAAAAGAAACTCTGTATTTGTCTTTCATCGTATACAACAGCTGTCTCTAATTACCCACGAATTATTCCAAGTTGTTTCCCTGTATAATATTTGCATAGGTGTGTACGTCGAAATCTGACAGAAGACGCACAATTGCGTCATCGGACATCGACACCTTCCGTCTTACTATTCAAGAATCCAGGAGACAATTACGCGTACAAAAAGCGGAACATTAGCAAACAAATTAGCACTTGTTGCAGAATAGATATTCTATTCATACTTTCGCCTTTTTACATTTCGTTACAACAACGAAGGTCAAAACATTGTTCGAAGAAGTGACGCTTGTTACAGGGCTCACTTAAAGTTAAACAATAGATGTGTTTTCGGCCTGTGCATTGTATTTAGAAATAGGAATAACTTATATAAGAATATATATAAGATTGTGTTCACGCACCCAAAAACAAATTGTCATCACTAACCGCTCATTTTGGAACAGCTATACATTTCCTGTATCCGTATTAACGCTACAGATTTTTCTCAAAATTTTACCTCCTCTATACAGTTTGTGAGTTGAATTTAAAAATATTTCGAGGAAAATTGTTATCACAAAATTGTAAAAAAGGAGGTTCAAGATCCAGCGAATATAGGCTATTAACATTATATAGAAAAATCCTGTCATTCACGCAAAACAACTCTGGACCTATTGCGCAGCGTTAAATTAAAAGTCAACGCTACCTCGATCCAAGTGCTCTGTCCTAATCAAACCCTGTCGCTATTGCGCACGCGTCAGGATCCAAGTCAAACTACCACCCGATCCTTGTGTCTCTGTCATAATAAAACTCCACCCATACTGCACGTACGTTATAGGACTCAGAACACCGCTAACCCCACTCTACACCGATTCAAGTGCGCCATTCCAAATCAATCGTCATTTCTGTGAAAATATTAGAGTTCACAATAATCTTTCTGCATTTGGTCCACCACAAGTGTTTATAAGGAGCTTGTGGCAAAGCAGCAAGTCGCCACAGGAATTGGTGAGCTTAGCTAGTGTTGTCTGGGCCCTCTGGTCTATTTTTAATATTTTTTTTTTTTTTATATATTTCATTCCTTTTATTACAATAAGAAAGACACAAGAATACATTAAATACTATAAAACACACAAAAGAGAAAAAACCAAAACAATATTACTTCTAAATCCTAAAACAATAAAAAACATAATATACACAACAGAAAAAACTTAAGAAGAAATACATTAAATACTATAAAATACACAAAGGAGAAAAAACAAAAACCAAAACAATGTCACTTCTAAATCCTAAAACAATAAAAAAAACTTAATATACACAACAACAGAAAAAACTTAAGAAGAAGAGAAAAAAGGAATGAATAATGCAGCCTCCATGGGTCTGCCCGTTTTAAGGCTGCATATCTCTAAATTAAAATAAAAAGAGAAGAAAAAAACAGAGTTTAAGATGGCGTCGGGAGCAGTTAAATTCTTAATAAATTAAAATTAAATTTAAAATTGATTACAAATATAAATAAAAGAAAGACAAAAACAAATTTGTTCTGTGATAATTAATTAATTAGGCCAAAAGATCTACATAGTAGT
>JAGFPH010001739.1:2311-30867 GCA_018207615.1 Philaenus spumarius
TCCTCGCATTGGAGGCGATAAGCACTCTTCCTAGCCGCTGCCCTAATAAATAGATCCAGGGGGAGAATGTCCAGACAGCAGTCCAGGGCAGCACTTGGAGCACTTCTTAGCGCTCCCGTGATAGCAAGACAGGCAAGCCGCTGCACCCTTGCCAGGTTCGCCACCACTCCCTGGACCTCTGTTCTTGTCCACCATACAATAGCGCCATACGTCATGGCTGGTCTCACCACGGAGGTGTAGAGCCAATGCATCAGCTTAGGCCTCAACCCCCATGTCCGCCCAACCATGCGCCTGCTCGCCATGAGTGTCCACTTACCTCTATCGATTACTCGATTGAGCTGTGTACAGAAGTTCAGCCTCTGGTCCAATATCACTCCCAGGTACTTAACCTCTGTTGTTATAGTGATCCCACTACCTTGAAGGCTGAGGGGCCGAAGACCCTCCAGTTTCCTCCGTCTGGTAAATGGGATGGCCAGAGTCTTGCTCGGACTGACACTCAGCCCCGTTTTCCTGCACCACTTCTCAACGGTTCCCAGTGCCACCCCAAGCAGCTCCGTAACAGTTGGCACAAACTTACCTACCACTAATATTACAACATCGTCTGCATAGCCTTGCGCGTATGCTCCATTGCTGTTGAGTTCTGTGAGAAGATCATCCACCACGAGGTTCCAGAGAAGGGGCGAAAGAACCCCTCCTTGTGGACATCCTCGCTCCACTTTGACCTCTACGGTCTCACCATACAGAGAAGACTCTACAGTCCTGCCCCGAAGCATGGACCCGATCCACTTGCACAGCAGATCTTCAACCCCACGCCTCCCGGCTGCCTCAATAATCGTCTCTGTTCTGGTGTTGTCAAAGGCTCGCTCAATGTCCAGAAAGGCACCAAATGCTACCTCCTTACATTCCAGAGCTCCTTCAATTCTGCCCACCAAGTGGTGTAGTGCAGATTCACAGGATTTACCTGGCAAATAAGCATGCTGATTGGCGTGAATTGGACGTTCTACAAGCACCCTATCACATATATGCCTATGCAGTATCTTTTCCAATACCTTCAGCAGGATGGATGTTAAGCTTATTGGTCGAAACGCCTTAGGATCGGTGTAGTTTACCTTACCTGGTTTCGGAATGAACACAACTGTGGTCTTTCTCCATGATCGTGATATATGTCCAGTAGCTAGACTAGCCCTATATAGCTTGCAAAGTACTGTCCATAAACTATCTACGTTCTGCTGGAGACAGACGGGTCTGACCCCATCGCCCCCAGGAGATTTGTACGGTTCAAATGTCCCCACTGCCCATTTGATCCGACTGCATGTAATTATCCGACTGGCCAGTCTCCAGTCGTTGATTGTAGCAGCGGGTCTAGCACCGTCACACGAGGGTGCTTCCCCACTGCCCCTAGTTACTGTACAGCCAGGAAAGTGTGCCACAAGAAGCTCCTCTAGCACCTCTCCCGGTTCCACCGCAATCTCTCCAGTAGCTTTTGTGATGTTACCTACCGGTGATACTAGGTCTTTAGCCAAGAGTCTGTGAATCCTGGAGGCCTCCCGCACCCCCTCCATCTCCGTGCAGAACTTCCTCCAGGAGTCCCTCTTGGCTTTCCTTATCATCCTACTATACTGGGATAGAAGGTCATGATAGGCTTCCCAGTTGTTGACAGCCTTAGCGATCTTAAAGAGGTCTCTAACCCTCTTCCTCATGACTGACAGCTCACGGGTCCACCATCCGGCTCCTACGTTCCTCACACATGTCAACGGACAGTGTTTCTCGTAGGAACCAACAATGGCCTCCCTGAGCCGATCAGACATATGTTCCAGTTCATCCATGCCCTGGACCTTACCTGTCATGAGTCCTGTCTTCAATCCAAGATCATGCTTATAGGATTCCCAGTCCGTCCTTCTCGGATTCCTGAACGTCTGGTGCTCTAGTCTCAGCTCACCTATCCTGAAACAAATGTGCTTGTGATCTGACAAAGATGGCTCTGATGATACATGCCAATCATGTATTCTTTTTGCAACCCTTGCAGAGCTCAGTATAAGGTCAATCACCTCACTTCTGGCTTTAGTTACAAAAGTTGGTTCATTACCTTTATTAATAATTTCTAAATTATTAGAGATAACGTAATCTAATAATGCCTCACCTCTCTTATTAGTGTTGGTGCTCCCCCAAGCCATGTTGTGTGCGTTGGCGTCGCACCCATGGATAAGGTCTGACCCCTTCCTCTCTGCATACTCCACCAGGTCCTGGATCCCTTGTGGTAGTGAATCTCTGCCATCGTTATACGGGAGGTATGCCGATAAGGCAGCAGGGTTTTCCCAGTTCCAGCAATGTCCATTCTTACCACGGACATATCTCTGGAACAGTATTCTAGAACAGGTACATTGATTAGTCTCTTATTAACTAAAATGCATCTCTAGGTCCATTATCACATTTGGCATATACTAACCTACCTCCTGTGTTTCCTAGTCCTGATACTTTGCCCTGTCTGACCCAGGGTTCTTGTATCAGGACAGCGTCCAGCTTGCCTGCAGCAAACCTCCTACACAGCACCGCTGTTGCAGCCCTGCTGTGCTGGAGGTTTATCTGAAGGACTCTACCTCTCCTCATCTTCAGTGCGGCTGCCCTGTAGGACTTTCAGGAGCACCTGGTCAAGACCCAGGTACACCTTCCATCCTCTGGTCCTCAGCGTGTTGGCTGACAGGTCATCGATGACCAGGATGAAGATTTGAAAATTCTCCTCCATCCTGCCACCCACTATCCTCCAGTCCCCAACGACCAGGTTTGTATTTTGCCTGCCCAGCATCTTAAGAAGGGCAGTTGGCTCTTTCCTAGCCAAGCACTTAGAGGTCCTAAGGAGAACCTTGGTGGTCTTTAGGAGGTCTTTATACCCTCCTATCCGCACCGCAGTTCCTCCCTCCCCTCCAGTTCTTAGTTTGGGGGCCGTTCTCTTAAGCCACTCTGTCGTCTCTGCATTGTCGCAGGTGATTACTAGTGTCCCTCTTTCTCTGTAGGTCTTCTGAAATTGAAGAGTGGTCCCTTCCTCGACCAGACTTATCTCTTCAATCAGAGCCTCCTGAAGGGCCTCTAGTTGCTCTTCCGTGAGTCTAACCTCCGGATAGGCTAATGGGACTATCGCCATCTTCTCTCCCACAAGCTGGTCCCTATAGGCGGTCTTGCCCGCGCCCTGCCCACTTGTAGATAGTTGCAAGTCAGGTCGAGTCACAGGGTCTGATCCCCCCTGACCCTGCCTGCTTGTCGACGGTCTAAATTCAGGACATGTCAATGGGTCTGGACCCCTCTGACCCTGCCTGCTCGTTGACGGTCTAGATTCCGGCCGAGTCAAGGGATCTGGACCCCCTTGACCTGCCTGCCCCCTCATCTTACAAATATGACAACGGTATTTTTACTTCACTTCGCAGTCCTGGAAAGCTTTTATTAGAATATATACCCTACAATACCTGTTACAGATTCTTCTTAGTGACGTAAATGGTGTTGAACGGCATCCACTTGGCGCTGATTTTAGTTTTACAAACAAGATAAAGAAGCAATATCTGATTTTTGGCACGAAACGAGCAAATTATCTCAGCTGAAAAGATAAGTAAAGCTCCATTTTATTCCTATCTGAAGGCAAAGCGTTGAAAGAGCCTAATGAAGGTTTTTTTTTTTTAGAAAATGCCTCCAACCATTCAGAAAATACATTCTCAGAAACTCTTGTAATCTTTCCACAATGTTTGGCCTACTATGGGCTTATACATCTTCATTTAAACTATGGATTGGTGATTGCACATTCCAATAATATCTGATGCAAAATTTGGACTCAAAAAACATGTTTTCTTTATGTTTTTAGTACATTAAATTTTGTGAAATTTGTATAAACCCATAAACTTACTAAACACAACTTGTAGAAAATTTTAGACTGAAGACAGTTGTGTGAAATAGGCCAATAAAAAACAAACACAAAATTTAAAAAAATAAGTTTTCTAAAAGCAAAATACAGTAGACAATAAATTGTAACATTTTTGTAATTGCGTAGTAATAGCTTGACACTGTCATTTATAAATTTAACACAAAAATGTTATGTTTTTGCTTTAATTAATGTGTTTATGTATAATTTGATTTGCATTATTCACTAAATTAATGGTTTTTTAACAAAGTATTTTGAGAACTGGGGTATAGTGTTTATTATGTTGGATTGAAAAGAAACTGGAAGGACCTTTTCCAATGAATACTTAACAAATTGTAACCATAGTTGTTGTCAGGTGTAACAACATTTGACTCTCTACAAACATTCTATACATCTTTTGTAAGTTTTTTCAGCTAAATTAGCACTTGAGTAATCATGTCCCCACAACTTTGTAGTTTCTATCAACGATGCTCTCCGCAACAATCCTAGCATGGCTGTCTTCAACAATAAATATTGTCTTTCTTTATTTTAATGTTTAATTCTCAATTTCACTTACCTATAGTTGGCACCTCTTTTATTTTTACTTTCTCCACCCTATACGTAGTATATGGAGAAAGTATTGTTTTCGTAAAAATGTTCGAATTTGAATTTTCAGTTGAATTATCTGTTTTGGTGCTCCCAGAACCCCAAAAAATTGTTTAGTGCAATTATCTGTGTTGGTGCTCCCTGAACCCAAAAATATTTTTAGTGGAATTTTTTGTTTTGGTGCTGCCTGAACCCAAAAACGTGTTTTTAGAGTGGTGTCTGTCTGTCAGTCTGTCAGTATGTATACACGACCAGAGAGGACACTATTGGTCCGATTTTCATGAAATTTGGTATGTAGGTACTAAACCCTAATATCTCCAGGCGTTTTTTTCATTTTTTGGAATTTTTAATTTTTAAGGGTAATTTACCACTAAAAACCCATAAAAACCGACAAAAATGCAAATTTCTCAAAAACGGCTCCAACGATTTTGATCAAATTTTCAGTATTTATAGTGCTTAAGATGCCAAACAAAATAACACCACCCGCTTTTATCAAAACTTCGGCGTTTTATAATTATGGGGAAATGTTTAAAAATAAACAAGTTTATGTTGTCAATCTAGCATCGTGGCGGCGGCCGCACGGGGTAGCACCATGTTAGCGATCATGGCCAGTAATTCAAAGGTCGCACGATCGAATCCCGCCTAGGACAATAATTTTTTTATACGATTGACGTAGGTAGAATATTATTTTTTTGTTTTGTTCTAAAAAGTAATAAATAAAATGAATGAAAACAATATTATTTTGACTACATTAAGTTGGGAGAAAGTTTGTGTCAGTTAACTGATACCGTTTATTAATTTTGCGCTGCTGCAATTATTTTTCATAGGCAACACAACACATGGCCAGTTATTTGGTTATTAGAAAATTTCCATAGGAAAAATGAGCTATTGCAGTGGCCCTTATGGTAAGACCCAAGGTCGGGAGTAGCAAATGAGCACCGATCATGGTCCCCAGAACACGTTTTGGGGTATCATTAAAAATCATTTAAATGTGTATGTAAATTTGAGTTTTTCTACAAATATAAATGTAGGATGTTATTATGCACATTTTGCTTTTTTACGCAACCTTATAGCTTGGTTCCCCCAAAATCGATCAAAATGTAAAATACCATAGAAGTGCCCGGTTCAAAGCCATGTGGTGGATTCTACCGTGGGGTTGGCGTGTGAAGAACGCAATGTTTTGTGTATTGAAGATACTCCCAATATGCGGAATGGCGTGCGAACCGTTTTGCAGCTATTCAGCATTGTCGTGAGTAGACCTATTTCCCAAATTGTTGGTTGAAACCCTAAAACATAGGCCTATAAACTTGATTTTGGAAATTTGCTCAACTCGCGTCAGCGGTCCAGCTGCTTGGTCGAATTATTTCAAGTCCCAATATACAGTGTTGATAATACATCAAATCTATTGTGTGCAGATAAACCCGTAGCATATTTTGTTTGTACTGGGAAAGTGTTTCTAGGACTATACATACCCTGAGAAAGTCATCCGTTAATGGCTGAGACTGTGCTAATCTTTTCCTTAAGACACTGTATAGTTGTACATCTAGCAATGGACAAACGCCTTGCCACTGAGGTTCACCTGACTTACCACACATGACTCCTTGCGATTTGTAACTGTTTCCTCAAGCTGAATATGCCTTGATTTTGACACCTGAGAAGACATAGTCGTTATCGTGATAGCACATTTGGTAACCACAGGGCCGGTTTAACCCATACGCGAACTACGCGGCCGCATATGGCGCCACAAAAAAGTGGTGCCAACGGGACACAATGTTTGTTTTTTTGTCAGAAGACAAAATTGAAAACAACTTAACCATTTTCAATTGGTTTTACTGACAAGTGAACAACTTATTTTGTTTTTTCGCTCAGAGTTCAAGTATCAAAACACCACACCAAAGGTATTTATTCTCTTTGTACTTACAGCTCTTGAAAAATGCGTATACATAGTTGTACAGCACTTCAACTCAAGGCATTGATTTGCAGTTGCAGTTTGTAGTGAGCTGAGATAAGCGCGCAGCGCCACCGAGCAGAAGTTTCCTGTCACAACAAGAAACTTCCCCTCTCCCTCCTTCCCCTGATCACTTTCCCCTCCCAGAGCAGTACAGATGCAATTTGCAACTATCTTGCTGCTGTAAGGTCAGTGTCAATCTGTCATTAAGTGTATTGTAATAACTAATAACTCGCTAACGCTAACCTGTTCTTTTAGTTGTATACCGTATTGGTATTGTTATGATGATTGTTGATAAGTGAATGATTACGAGTGTAAGTTGATTTTATACTTAGTGCAGGATATGTTGAGTTAATGAGACATTGGATTCGTAACGTAATCGGTAATAAGTAAAACATTTTGCAAGCCGATACTAAGAAAACAATGGCAGAAAAAAGAAACCGTCGGGCACTTATTATAGAAAGCGTAAGGTGGATTTGGAGGAGGAAGATGAAAAACAAGCCAAATCAATGAGTAGATTTTTGTTGAAATCATCTGGTGGCGAGTTCATTCAGCCTGAACCCAAAAGCAATGAAAATATTCAAGAAAGTATTTTACTGCAGGTGGAGGTAAGTGTGCATTTATTGGCCTTATATTACGTAGTGAAAGAAAGAGACCTAATGAACACTATATCTATCAGATTGCTGATAAGCTTAACCCTCCCACTGGCAAACGGCACTATAGTGCCGTCTCAGCGCAACATTGTAGCGTCTGGTTTAATTGAATATTTCACCCACTAAATGCCATCAAATCTTAATAAAACAAAAACCATTGGAAAGGAAATGATTTAAACTTTAATTTTTGTATTTAAAATTGTTTTCTTAAACGTATATTTACGTTTTTGTAAGTTTAAGGATTCTTCTAACTCTGCCGGTTTCTGTGGCGAGTGGTGAACGGTCATTCTCAAAGTTAAAACTTATCAAGACGTATTTAAGGTCTACGATCTCGCAGGTGCGCTTGGTTGGCTTATCACTAATGGCAATAGAAAATGACGTTCTGAACCAGATTGATACCGACTCAGCAATTAAAGAATTTGCTAAGATCAAAGCTAGGAAAGTTAATTATTAATTGGTAAGAACTTTTGAACATTCTGTATTCTTTTTGTCAAGCTGATAGTTCAATTTGGTTTTCGATGTTTTCTACATGTTTAATGTTTAATGTATATTATTAAAAATTCCTTTCTTGTCATCTACCTACACTTGTTTTTACTAATTTTCATTGTAATATATAAAAACTAATATCGTACGGTATCCAAGTTATGCTGTAAAAATTGATTTCACATTTAGAAATAAATTGTTAATTTTTGTTTTTTCTAAAGTGTATATATGATGTGTAAAAGTGTAAAAATGTTAAATTTACTGTGAATAATAAACAGTAGTTGAATAAAGTCTTTTATTGCAAGTACTCTTCTAGCCTAAACTTATAAAAAAGTTCTTCCCGAAAAATTTCACAAATAGGATTTAGTTATGTTAATGGGGGTGGGGTGGGGTGGGGTTGGGTGGGGGGGGAATTCTAGGTGGCGCTGATTCGGGTGTTCGCTTAACTCTGAAAAATTCCAAGAACCGGCCCTGGGTAACCATACTAAAAGAGTGGAGACTATCGACATATGTGATGCGGAAAATGAAAGGGACCTCTTGTCGGGAGAGTAAAATGTTCAGTACAGGCAAAATAAGTAGTAAGGGTCAAAAATATCGACGTTTGGTTTTTTATCAATTATTTACAAGCTAACATCAATTGTAAAGTGGTTTGTAGTCGAGAAATAATCGAAAAATGGTATTTAAGCAACAGATGTCAGGTCTGAGAAAAGAGACCTCTTGCCGTTATGGAGAAATAACGTGGGTGCAACAAGAGGTCCCTTTTCGTAATGACTAACATTGCTTGCAGTGTCTCAGAAAGTAGCATCTCCTGTAATCTAGCGACGTTTCAGGCAACTAACTGTAGTTTTTACTAATAGCGGAACATCTTCTGATTTTTTGATACCATTACCGACAACATGGCCCTTTTATTTGACTGGTTAAAAATGTAATAGAAACAGGCTTAAAATCCAACAAACAGCCTTTTGTGTTATTACATTAATAATAATCTAAACAATATCTATTATTAAAAATCACAGTGATTAAAAATGCCTTAATTATGCAAGCTTGTAGCTTACTCTGTAGTAAGCAGCTGCATAAATAATACAAGTGTTGGCATGAAATAAACCAATCTTGGCATAATTGGTATTCAAAACTTTAATTGTGTTTTTCTCAAAACTACATTTTTCCGTACTAATTTTCATTTGGCCATAACGTCCTTAATTTTTAAGATAGAATTATAATTTTTGTGTGAAATTGTTCAGAAATCAACCCTTTTTAAGGAAATAGCAAAAACTCAATTTCGAAAATACGGCAAGAGGTTGTCGTATTCCGCATCACATATGTGGAATTGATTTTTTCAGGCAAAAAATCCCAAAATCTTAGGTCAGAATACAAATCGTGGTATTACCCGATGATTGTAACACAAGTGTATAACTAGCAATTGTTTTATTGGCAGGAAGTTTACAATGCCGAGGATGGTGTACGGACTTACGATGAAGTGAAGGAAACCAGAGCTTACACTAAAACAAGTGTTTGCCATCATTATGGAATTGAGGCAAAAGGCAACGTCGATCCACATCAAGTAAGTATTAGCCCAGTCAATAAAGGGACAAAATAGACCTTTGTTGGAAGTAATTAGTGAAAAGCTGAATTTTTGTCAGATGTTATAATAAAATACTAGCGTATTATTATTATACGGCGTTGCCCGTGGTGGTTGGTATTTTCAGTCTTTGTAACGTAATTGTATTCTTTTTAAGTGTTCAGTCAGTGAGTGGTATTTGGCTTTTATATATATAGATATTAAATAATAAAAGCACTATTTTCATAATAATAAAAGATCTGAAATTATGATTTTAGTAACTTTGATCCCCCCAAACCCCTCCTAAAATTTCAAAATTTTTCATACCCTTTCTTAGTGAGCACCTATGGTCCTAGAGGAAGCTACATACCAAATTTCATTCCAATCCGTTCGGTAGTTTCGAAAAAATCGTGATTTAATAACTTTTATCAACCCAAACCCCTCCTAAAATTTCGAATTTTTTCAAACACTTTCTTAGCGAGCGCCTATGGCCCTAGAGGAAGCTACATACCAAATTTCATTCCAATCCGTTGGGTAATTTTGGAGAAATCGTGATTTAGTAATTTTTACCCCTCAAACCCCCCTAAAATTTCAAATTTTTTAAAGCCCATTTTTAGTGAACACTTATGGCCATAGAGACCAATGGTACAGACCAAATTTCATTCCAATCCGTTTGGTAGTTTTGAAGAAATCGTGATTTAATAATTTTGATCCCCCCAAACCCCCCTAAAATTTCGAATTTTTTCAAACCCTTTCTTAGTGAGCACCTATAGCCCTAGAGGAATCCGTTTGGTAGTTTTTGAGAAATCGTAATAAGTGTGTCAGTGAGTGAGTGAGTGGTATTTCGTTTTTAAATGTATAGATAAGAGGAGTATTTACACGAAAGTTCCCGTCCCTCCTCCTCTTGCTTCCCGCACAATCTATATTCGGTAAAGTATACTTATTTATAGTCTTGCGAACAGGGGCGGCCCAAGGTATTTTTCAAGTGTAAGCAAACCAATTTTTGGCACCCCTACCCCCTCATAACTCAACTAACCAATCAGAGAATTTTTATCAATCATAATTATCATGAAAAAACTATAGCTTATTTTTAAAATTAGACTGACGTCAAGTTAAAAAATACTTTACACTTTTTTACTACTGATAACTGTATTGTTTATTACTAAAATAATTTAAACACATGTTAAAAGCAATGAAATGAAGTTCCTACAGAGCAATGGTGAATTTTATAAAACATATAGCTCTGTCCAATGGATACGATACCTACATAATTGACAATCTCGTAGCAAAACACAATAAGAATAAAACAACTAAAGAACAGTCTTACATCTCTGTTAAATATGGCACAACACCTAAAGCAATGAGATGTCAAAAAATGATGTCGTTGCCTCATTCAAAACGTCCATCAAACTTCAGTCTTTATGAATGAATGAATGAATGAATTTTTTTATATTTCCCCTTAAGTACAATAATTGGCTTGTTACATAATATTTACATTTAAATAGAATTACATACAATCACAAGTAGAAATTTTAGCATATATAAGTGTTGTAAGTGTTCAATATTGTTTAATTTTACTAATAATAACATAACATAATAATAATAATAACATAACATAAATATTCTAAACTAACATAAAAATGCCAATTAAGCATAAGTATTTACGAAAAGAAAAAGGAAATTAGGTAACCCTTTTGGCAATGCCAGCTTTGGGTTTACCTTCAATTAAAAAGTGAACAAAAATACGAGCAAGAGACTGTCAACAAGTCGCTACCCATCCCCGCAGCTTAAAAAGTAATTTCCCTTTTTAACTTGGTTCTATCCCGGAAAAGTCCTCCCCTTTAAATAAAATACGGTACTGCTTATTCCCCCACTTCAAAAAAAAAGAACAAGTTAATACTGTCTATATACTAATTTGATACTAATCTATACCAGGCAAACAAAGATGTCCTCAATATTATTATACTGCAGTAGCCAATTGTCAATTCTTTTTAAAAATGTTTTGGTTCCAAGAATTTTTTTAATAACTATTGAACAGACCTACTAATAAAAAGCTCGACTCAACACAACAAACGGGAATCTTATGTAATGGTTGCCCGAGCTATTATATAGGTCAATTTTTGTTTTTATTTAAGGCGAAAAACCTGGGTGGTTATCATCGCCTATTATATTATATAGGTCAAACAGGACGTCCTTGTATTAAAAGGTTTAAGGAACACCTACCAAAAAGAAGCCAAGGGACTGTAGTTTCTAATTTTACGGAACACCTCATAAATAACGACCATAGATATACGGATAGACCCCAAATACCACCACGGCAGTCACATTAAACGTTTTACCATGACTAAGCCTAATCCATATTTTTAAAGTTTAAAAAATTGTTTTAATGTGTTTCGTATTGGCTTTTTGTAATTTTTGTTTTGTGTGATGACTTTTTAATGTGTTTGACGGATTTATTTAATTTTTACTTTCTAGGTTACTCAAAACTGCGGTACCGTAATCACCGAGTGATTTTAGGATTGGAAAGAAGACAAAAAAGCAGGTATTGTACCTAGTCAATTAATTGGTAAACTATTTATAATGAATCATAATAATTGTGCTATTTAACTCTTGACATAAAAATGCACCTATTTTTAAGTTTCCCGCTTCTATGGTAACTAGATTATGTGTGTAATACAGGCCTAACACGGTCCACTCGTATTCGGAGTAGGAAAATTCAGATGGACCTCTGACGAGAAGAAGAGTACCTACCAACCCACTTCCAAAATCCCATCATATGAAAAATCCACAGAATCTTCCATCTTTATAGTAAATAACAAAATACCATACAAAAAACAAAGTCATTAATACATAAACATAACAATAGGAACATATATGTTTTACCTACTAACTATCCCAGACAACAAATTAAAAATAAAGGAGGAACTCATATCTTCAAAAAGTGAAAGTGAAACAACTCGACCAAAGTGAATACAAGAAAAATATTAAAAAACGATAAGAAAAAAAAATATATATAAATAAATTATAATGACTTTATAGTGACAGTGAACAACAAGCTTTATGATTACCCAAAGCTCGCCTATAACATAGGCAAAAAAAAAAAAAATCTATTAAACACGTCCATTCGCCATTCACTCCATTGCCAAAATGCCAATACTGTATGATTATGTTTGTTAAAAATTAATTGCGTTCGGTTTCTTTAGTGAAGTAATGATTCTTAATTAAATGGCAAGGAAAATTCTTCAAAAACAGGTTTATATGGTAACCAGTGAAAAACATTAGTGGTTTATCTTTCGGGAACAAGGAAAGTGAAACAAAATACTTTTAACCTAAAATGTGATATTTGCATGAAATCCTAGGCCCAGTTTCTGGAATAATTATGGATCACAAAGGTTCAAGTAATAATATTGTAGACTTTCCTGTGCAATAATGTCATCTTGTATTGTCTTCTATTTTATATTCAATTTAAATGTACCATTGCTGGTGCCATAAATATTAACTTTTGTATTTCTATCAACTCTATTCTATTATGGCAGGGCTATGCACACAAAAACGCTCTAATTCAGTTGCACCACTGTTTTAATACTACTGAAATACCCGAACTAAATAAAATAGCTACAGCTGAACGTTTTGTATTTAGAATTTTAGTAAAGTGTAAATCTAAACCCACAGTTTAAGCCTATAGGTTACAGCTACCTTTAACCTTCCTAAAACTATTTTAAGCCTAAACACTTAAAGCAATGCAAATTTTCTGTGTACCACTAGGCTAAGCTACATTTTTAAATGGTATAAGCAGATGACCCTTTTTAGGAAAGCAAGTAGTAACCTAGTAAAATTTAAATCGCACACCTCCTTTCTATATTGTGGCAAAGGTAATTGCCAAGGTATAGGCTACTCAAGAAAACCCGTTAAAACGTAATCATAATGTTCAATTCTATTTCTAAATGTAGGCCTAAACAAAAAACATAATTATTTAGGCTACAAATTGGCCTATATCTAATTATTTATAATGGCCTATATGTAATAAATTTAAATACATACAAAAAATAAACAAAATATCTAACTTACAACCTAAACTTAAAATTTGTATATTTCTAGTTCATAAATACGTTAAACAAATTATGTATTATATTACTAAGTTACTATCCGTGATGTGTGATAAGCTACTCTCTTGTCCGTAAAGCTTATCACTTAACGTATTTAGGCCTAGTCTATATCTAAAATTTTAGTACATTTGCAGTTCATAAGCGCATTTAACACAAGATGCAATACTTACTAAGATGCATTACTTGTAATGTAATGGTTGCGGCTACTGTCTCATTCGTAAAGCTCTCCACGATATTTAATACATATGCAGTTCATAAACGCCCTAACAAATTATGCAGTAATATTTCAAGTGAAGTCGCACCCATCTCGGCTACTTAGCAATTAGTGAAGCTATACATATATTAAATACATATAGCCTAAACTTATATAATATATTAATCATATAGGCTAAGGTTAAAAATATCAATCTAAACATAAAATTTTTATTTTTACAATAGGCTAGGCCTAATTACTGTAATCTTTCTATTAAACACATCTTAAGCAAAATAAAAATCAGACATTCCCTACATGAATTTACAATTTAATAACATCCAATCAGTTACAATGTACTTAGGACTTTGTATGTAGAGATATTAGAAGGGAGATGTGTTGTAAATTTACTCCTTAAGTAGTGCTAGGACCTATGCATTCTGTTTGATGCAGAATGTCACTGTTTGATATGTGTCGAGTTTATAAGATGCTTGAACATAAAGTTAACTCCTGCTACCAGTATTAAAAGAAATATATATATATATATAAAACCTAGCCTAAATTAACTTAAACTCTCCATTTCGTGTCATGTTTACATGCTAGAACATAAACCTTCGGTCAACAATAGGCTAGTTCTTATTAGTGTTTTTTGTGTAATATGAAGTGTTTAGAGTAATTACTTTATTTCAGTCCAAAGGTAACCAAAATGGCTGAACATTAAACTTCATGAATGTTTTTTTCTCCCATGTGTTATTATTTTTCAGCAGCCGTTCAAGTTCGCATCTTAAGAATCAGTAAAGTGTGTAGTTTGAGATCATATAAACACATGTATACCTTCCTTGGTCAACAGTAAATGCAGTAATTCTGTAGGCTACTTATATTATTTTAAAAGTTATAATTTTATGTGAAAAATACATTGTCTCGACTATGAAGATTTTATTTGTTTTACTTATTTTATGTTTGAAATAACAATGTAATATAGGTTTCCACAATGTTGTAATAATACTTTTTATTTATTACCGCTAATATTTATTTTGTGAGAAACACTCGTTTATAAAACTTTAGGGATATTATACGTAATTAGAGATAAGAGTTACCTACATTTGTAAATTCAAAAAGTGCAATGTAGCTTAGAGTAGGGAAGCAAATACAACTTCTGTATTTAAACATTAATCAAAGCTTGTCCGTTAGTTTGTTCTGGCACCACCAGGTAGCGTCGGGGTAAGCTTTCTTTACTATTTAATTGTTGCACACATCAAAACAAAATTATTGTTTTATCGTGTCTTTTTAATCAAGGCTTATAATATTTCAATTTTGAAACAATTTCTCTTTATCGGACAAGTTTCTCATCCATATACCTGTATTTTTGTTTTATAAGCATTCTTTTAGAGGTAAGACCTACCATTGTGTAAACATTATTAAAAGTTTACTGTACTTTATTTATTACTAGGTATTTTTTTATGTGTTCACGCAATTTAAGGATTTATATTTTTATATTTAGTAATATTTTCTTTACCAATAAGTTTATGTTCTGTTATCACTGCGTTTATATAAAGTCTGTCATCCGCTATTAACTTAGAAATTGCAGATCATATTATTTGCATTCAGTTGAATTTTACTGTTTGAGTTTATTTTCCCTTAAGTTTTTTAATTGTGTTTGATTAAAATTGGTTTCGTAAATGTCACAGATTTTGCCTGAAGGGGTTAAATAATGTGAGAATTTTTACATAAACTTTAATTTCTTGAAACATTTAATTCTAGTATGTTTTCCAGCCAAACAGTATGTAGGCCTACATGATTTAAAAATGTTAATAATAATTGGACTTTTGTGTAGTTGTTGAGTTACAACCATCTTTGCTTCAGAAGAAATATGATATCCAAATTTGTTTCGAGTAATTTACCTACTAAAACTAAATTTCAGTCGCAGCGTACGTTTTGTAAACAACGAAGTTAAATAAAATATTATCATCTAAAAAATAGTTTAATTGGAACTAAACATTCTACAGGTTAGGTTTCTACATTATTTTTGTTTCACTTATGTCTATCTCGGTCATTTTACTTAGGTTTATAAAATTCATATTTGTAATTGAAGTCTAACGCCAGTAAACAAATACAATTTAAATTTGCATCTCTGTATATTTAATCAGTTAGTGTAAAATAAAAAAATCTTAATAGCCATAATATAAAATCAGTTTAAGAAGTTACCGTAAAACCCTCTAAATATTAGGTACCTAAAACAGTTTTTCATACAACCAATCCGTATTAGGGGTAACTAAAATGAGTCACAAAACCAAAAATTCATTAACGTACTCCTTTAGGAGACAGTATCGAGCCTGCTCAAAATTGTTGTAAATCTTCTATTAATACCCCAATATTTTTTGTTAGCTCACTGCAACCCTCAATAGGCTACATTTGTTTAATGCTTTAGTTTATGAACACTTTAAAGTAAATTATATTAAACGGAACTAGCCTATAAGGTCTACCTGTGCCTGTAGGCTTTGCCGAAGGATGGCTTTTTATGTTAAAAACCTTTGCACAAATTAAACCACACTGTCTTAAAAAAAATAACTTAATAAAAAGCAATAAGAGCTGCAGGACGCTTAAGAAGAATTTTTTGATGTTTTCATAGAGAGAAAAATTTGTTTTATTAAAATGATAATTGAGAATAATTGCAAATAGAAACCTTTGGGATATAAATTTACAATATGGATCCCTGTTGATATAATGGCAGGCAACAACCTTTTAGGAAAAATAACGGTGTGCTGTTAAGCAAAATACAGTGTTACTTTTAACATAAAACTGTGAGACTAAATGGAAACACTGTACAACACTAAATCAATAATTCAAACACCTGGAAACTAAATAATTCGACCACGCAGCTGGACCATAGGCATAAACGCAGTTGTTGCCATCTCTATGTCCTGGAGGTGTATTGTTAATTGTTACCCCCCAAACGTCCCCAGGTAATGATTTGTATCAAAGTGATTATATTTTGACTTATTGTGGTAAAAATATAGGTGGTAGAAAATATTGCAGTTTAAAGATTATTCTACACTGTAGATGAAGTTGTGACAGTTGTTTAAGTATTGAATGTTATTTGAGTTTTTGAAGATTTCTTCCAAGCTTAAAAAATAATTTGAACAATTCAAAGCTTCATTAAATTTTAACTAGGTTTAAAAAATTACAGCTGGATGTTTTCTACAAATTAAAAATCCTTAAAAGTTTAGGCGTAAGTTTACTATTCTCGACCCTAGCCTAATATTTTTGCAGACAACGACGACGTTGTTTTACATTCTACTGTTAAATGTTGAATACAGGTATAAACCTACTGTGACTAAATACTGTAGATTAGAACCTTTTAGGTTTTTTTAAAATTATTATTCTTGCATTTCTGTTGCCATAGGTTAGCCTAGGGTCGAATAGTAAACTTGCGCCAAAGTTTATAAATCGAGTAGTCATTTCTATTGCTGTGAAAAGGTAAAAATCTAAGATAATATTTCCATGGGTTTCCAAGTTTAATAATTTTAGTAGGCTACTACAAAGTGTACCATCATGTACGTATAGTTTCCTCGTTACAATCTTGTAGCTGCTTCATTTTATAACCTTTGCGTTTGAATTTTACAGAGAAGTGTTTTAGTGGAAGATTTTAAAAAAATAGATTTAGGCCTATTTCCGAGATTACTCTGAACATCACTGTTTAATAATATATTAGTATAGGCTTAGATAAAATAATCTCTTGTACAGTAAGATTTGATATTGCCGTAGGCATATACAAGAACAGATTACAGACTTATTAAATTCATGTAAATTTTGCCTTGTTTTATAAAACGTACCAAATTACGAATAAATCCAGCTATTTGTGATTTTGCCCTATATTATTCAAATGATTTACTATATTACTACGTAACAAAATATTGAACTTATCGGTACTATGTACAGGCCTACATTTTCTGTTAAAGCAATAGTCTATTATTCTCACATGTACGTTCAAAAAATAATATATGAAGTAAAGCACACACTTAGTTTTAGTGAATTCCAACTTATAGGCCTTAAAATTCCACTGGTTTGAATGGTATTCTTTTTAGTAGATACCGTAGGCTTAATTTAAGTTTTCTTTGGTTGAAAATGTGTTTTCCACCGACAATGTTTTACTGCCCATTGCTCTGGGAAGTTATTAAGATAATATTTTCATCAATTCCGAGGAAATATACTTTACAATAACTGTGGATAATTTGGCTAAATTAAAGCATATTTTATGTCCTCCATACTAATATACATTGACAACCTAAAATAAAAAAATTCTAAACCTTAAATGACTTTAGTTTTATCAGTGACAGTATGTTCCCAGTTCATAAACGTAGGCTATATTATTAGGTTGGTATCCCTACTTGTGGTAACTTTTTAAAGAAGTAACTGTTTGTAGCCTATGTGGTATTACCAAAAATGTGTTTTCTTTTTCTTGTGCAAAGACTAAATACGTTTCTATAGCCTAGAATTAGTCTACAAAATAAAACTTAAACTTATTTATTTGGTTCGTTTTTTTTGGCGCCAGGTAGCGTTAGCATTAAGTTAGCTTTCTTCTGTAATGTTGAATTATTTTATTTGGTTATGTTCTCAACAGCTATTTTTATATTTTCAAATCTTTCGATTTTTACTTAACCATTTTTTATAAAGCTTATTAATTATGATAATATTATATTTATAGATTTGAATTAATTTATCGCAAATGTTGTTTTAGAAGCGTTTCTTTCAACCACTAAAGTCAAGCAACATTGGCCGTGGTCATATTTTGGATATGTGACCGCTTGGCAACACCACGTAGGCTACTGTTGATACTTAATTCAATGCTAGTATCTTTACTTTTTATTATTTATACAGGGTGATTTAGTAAACAACACGAGGATACTTCAAAAATATTTACATTGTGTGAAAATAACGTCATTGGATCTACATTTTACTTTTTACTTTCTCACTATACTAAGTAGGCTATAGAGAAAGTAAAGTGATCGCAAAAAAAATAGATGTTGAGATTTTTATGGAAATATCCGTTTTGGGAACCCCTGAGTCCAAAAAAAAGTGGTTTTTATAAAATGTCTGTCTGTATGTATACATAGCTAGGAAGAAAACTATTCGATCGATTTCGAACAAATTTGCACCAAACATGTCAATTAGGCCTGTATAGATGCACGAAAAAAGGTTTTGAAAAACAACCCTCTTTTTGGACAAAAAACCCCCAAAAAAATCAGTTATTTTTTTAATAAAAAACCGGCTTTAACGATTTTGATCAAATTTGTCTTATTTGTAGCCCTTAATGTACCCTTATGAAGTCACAGTGGATCTGTTTAGTAATTTAAATATGTGTGCGAGAAAGTTTGCGCCAGTTTCTGGTACCGTTTATTTTCTATATCTTTAAAGTAAAACAGGTTTAATATTAAACATTACTAGGTCAACTCGTTGCTTTTGAACGCATCTCTATATTGTAAGTGGATTGCATTAATATTTACAATTCATTGTACGTAGGCTACATTTTTTTTCTCAAAATATATTATACATGTTCAGTTTTGAGATTTGAGAAAAAAGTTTAGCGACACAATTTAGGCTATATAAAAATAAAAAAACGCTATTCTAACAATCGTAATTCCCGTGAAAATATAGTATACAATAATTAGTTTGTATTTGCTTCTACGCAGGGGTTGGTGATCGAAGTGGGCAGTCATTAATGAAACATGAATGAAGGTTATGACGCTTGCTGTACAAATTGTATATTTGTAGACAGCACAGGGTCATTCCATATCAAATCAACACAGGGTATAAACCTGACCACCTCAGAATTTGATGAAATTTGGTATGAAGTTTGTCCTCATAGAGATTAAGAAAAATGCCAAATTTTTTTCAAATATCTCAAACGGTTTCAAAATTACGGCCATGTAAAGTTTCCCAAAATCCGCCAAAAAAACGTAACCGACATATTTTGAAATCACCATAGCTTTTCTCCTAATTGAGCTAGAGAGATGGGAGTGGTGTCATTTTACTCAGTTTTAAATTCTCTTTCTTTTGATGTACAACACAACATATGTTGTTATAAAAAGTTTTTTGAGGCATCAAATTCAAAATTTTGATTTTAATTTTCTCAAAAAGTGCATTTTTGAAAATTAAAAAAAAATTCCGATAAATAGTTTATACTTTTGGTAAGTGATTCTCAAAATTTCAAAGTGGGAGGCCGATGGGTTCATAGTTAAATAATAATTTAAAAAAGGGTGTTTCATAAGTTAAATACTATGTACCCTACCTTTACTTAGTTTGTTTACGATGGTTATTAATACCATAATTAATTATGTACTTAGGAGAGTTGCCTCTAAGACAACATTTTAGTTATTTACAAAATAATATTTTTTTTAGTTGAGTTGGAAATAGTTTTTATAACTTACTTACTTTATAATGTAATTTATTTGAAAATGTAAGGAGACACTCATAAATAACAATACTAATCAACCTGCCCTTCTGGCCTGTCTTGTTCTCCAATCAAATCTAGTGAGGAGAGTCTCCTATTAACATTAATAAAATTCACTCTGAACATTATTCTACAGAGATAGTAAAACAGATAAACTATGCATTGAAGCGTAAACTCTTTTAGCAGCTGAAGATTCATCTAGTAATGATGAGAATCTAAATGAGTCAGTTTTACAAAGCCTCAAAAAAAGTTTTCTACAAATAGCATTAAGAAATTTTAACAAATGGAGTTAAGAAGTTAATGTTACTTATGTCTCTCCCAGAGAAATGTGGTACTAAAAAAATAATTTGGGAATTTAATGCACCAAATTATATGGTGAGACATTTAAAAAAATATTATAAGAAAAGGGTATTTTAGAAAGCCCAAACCCAAAGCCTGGAAAGGCTATTTCAAAAGCTATTGTCGATACTGTTAATTCATTTTATGAAATTGATGATATAAGCAGAATAATGACCGGTATTAAGGACTGTTTGTCAGTAGTAAATTCTATTTTAAAACAAAAATGTCAAAACGACTAAAATATTGTGTAATCTGAAGGAAACTTACTTATTGTTTAAGGAAAGATTCTCAGATATTACAATAGGTTTTTAAAAATTTGCCGAGCTTCGACCAAAACATTGCATACTGGCAGGCCAAAGTGGTACACATTTCTCTGAAAACGTGTTTCTGTGTATACATTCCAGAAAAAAAACTTGTTGAATTCGTAACAACAAAGTTTCAATCAAAGGCAAAAAAGATTTTTGATTACACGGATGGATGGGCTGCACAATAAGAAAAACTTTATCAATTTATGTTATAAGTAAGATACCATGCTTATATGCCTGTAAATTCAAGAGTATCAAAGATATGTGTAAAAATATTCTCTAAATATATAACAGAGGAAACAGTGACCATCCAAAAAGCCCTGAAAAACTACAAATGACAGAAGTTAGTGAATATATAACCGCTGTATATGACCAAAAGTGGTAGCTAGCTGGCATATGTGTTGGAGAAGAATGAAGATGAACTAAAAGTGACATTTCTGCATCCTGCTGGGCCTTCATCATCATTTTCATATCCAAGAAAACCAGACATATTGTGGATACCAATAACAGATATACTTTGTAAAGTTGATCCCACCACTCCTTACAGGAAGGATTTATGTAATAACATCTGAAGAAGTCATAAAAACTTCACAAATCATCAAGTTCTGAATAACTTTTGCCTAAGGTGTAAATGTTTAAAACTAAATTTTATGTTCATGATTAATGTAAAATAGTAAAGAAATCTGTAGTAGGTAAGCTGACTAACAGTTTGTTAAAACGCCCTTTTTTTAAATTATTATGAACCCATCGGCCTCCCACTTTGAAATTTTGAGAATCACTTACCAAAAGTATAAACTATTTATAGGAATTTTTTTTAATTTTCAAAAATGCACTTTTTGAGAAAATCAAAATCAAAATTTTGAATTTGATGCCTCAAAAAACTTTTTATAACAACATATGTTGTGCTGTACATCAAAATAAAGAGCATTTAAAACTGAGTAAAATGACAACACTCCCATCTCTCTAGCTCAATTAGGAGAAAAGCTATGGTGATTTCAAAATATTTCGGTTACGTTTTTTAGGCGGATTTTGGTAAACTTTACATGGCCGTAATTTTGAAACCGTTTGAGATATTTGAAAAAAAATTTGGCATTTTTCTTAATCTCTATGAGGGCAATCTTCATACCAAATTTCATCAAATTCTGAGGTGGTCAAGTAAATTTTCTTATTTTAGTGTGTTGATTTCATATGGAATGACCCCACAATAAAAATAATTCGACCTCGCAGCTGAACCGTTGAGAAATTGATCTACCCCCGAGGGCGCTAAATAGCTGCCTCCATGTACGAGATATATTAGTAGAATTTTTTTGAGCCTCAGCCTTCGACCCCCGGCCCACGGGTTGCTTCGTTCCGCTCGCAGCGTTAAAACTAGCATTGCGACCTTGTGGTTTAAGACCAGCTTTTATGGTATTTAAAGTTTTGATCGATTTCGGGGAACCAGACGGGCTATAAGGTCGTGTAAAAAACACAAAAAGTGCAGAATAATCTCCTGTAGGTTTTTTTTTAAATTTGTTTTAACAAAACCTCAAACAGTTTCATTTTGGTACGAAAATGTCAAAAAGTTGTTACTTCCTGTATTCAAAGTGTTTCTGGTTGTTGACTTTTTTTGGCCAACTCCGAGCGATTCGTGTACCAAGTTTGGACCAAATCGGACGTAAAATGCGCGACACTTAAGGTCGGGAGTAGTAAATGGTCCCCAGACCACGTTTTGAGGCGTCATTTAAAACTGTGTATATAAGAGTCAATGCGATAGCTCATCTTTCCTATGGAAATTCGCTAATAAAATAGTTTTCCTTGACATTTTTGTTAAAGAAGGGCGCGAGTGTTTTTGGAATTGTGAATTTTGATTAATTACTCGTACATAATTTTTAATGACACCACAAAACGTGTTCTTGCGACCATGATCGGTGCTCATTTACTACTCCCGACCTTAGGTCTCATCATAAGGGTCCCTGTAATAGCCCTTCTTTCATATGGACATTCGCTATTAGATGAAACACTTTCTATAAACATATGCCCATAAACGTTTTAACCACCTATCCCGCCATTTTGTTTTTTGTAGAAACTTTTCTTTACGTTGACCCTTGTAACAGCCCCCCTGAATTATCTCCCCGCGTTACAGGAACACCCTGTATATTTATTAACGAGTAATTTAACAGATAACACGATCATTGTTTCTGTTCCTTTCCAAAGTGTTGGGTTGTAAAAGGTAACAAACAAATGCACAAACAATCACCCCTTTCCTCATTTGTCTTTTGTACTGTTTCAGCGGAGCGAAGCGAACCCGATGAAGCATTCACTAAACAGCTGATGGTGACCCAATAAAGGTAAGGGAATACTTCTTGTTATAATTCTATCTGTACTTTGTACTTAATGTTATAGAGGTAAAATGTGTTTGTATGTAGGGGGTAATCTGTGGATGTACTGAACCGATTGGAATTTGTTTTACTAATAAAAAGCTACACTATCACTGAGTAACATAGGCGGCTGGAATTCATTATGATTTAACGGTTGAAACAACCCCTAAAACAAAGAATATTAATTGTTATGCTTTCCTTTAAAGCTAGACAGCTGAAAATGGTGTGTTTATTTCTTACTATCTATAGCCTACTAATATTATAAAGAGGTAAAGTTTTTTTTTTTTTTTTTTTTTTGTATGTAGGTAGGGGTAATCTCTGGAACTACTAAACCGATTGAAAAAATAGTTTTACTAATAAGAAGCTGTACACTATCCCTGAGTGACAGGCTATAATTCTTTTCGATAAAAACCTTTTTTATTTCAATAGCCTATTTGTAAATTTATTTGGAAAAAATTCTTAGGTTAGGCCTAGAATGATAAACCAACACATGTATTTACATTTATTACCATAGCAACCTATTGAATAAAATAACAGATAATATTAGCTGTATATATTTCCATTAACAACTGATTTCAAAATTTGAAGCAATTATTTTTGTATTTCTAGCTTTTAGGTTAGGGTTTTAAAGTGTAGACCTGAGCCTTGCTGGTTCTTTTAACCATTATTATAACTGCTGTTATAAAATATAATAAATATGATTTGAATATTTAACATTATTTACCATCTTAGTTTTGAGATTATTATTAATCCTACACCTTTATTATAAATAAAACATAACATATGTTTTTAGAATGTTCCATTGGGGGTGGCGTGCGGAGCACGCAGGGGTTTCCCCTAGTAATATTATAAAGAGATAAAATTTGTTTGTATGTAGGGGGTAATCTCTGGAACTACTCAACCGATTGAAAAAATAGTTTTACTAATAAAAAGCTACACTATCCCTGAGCAACATAGGATATAATTCATTTTGATAAAAGACTTTTTTTTCAATATTTGTAAATTTAGCCGGAAAAAATCTTAGGTTAGGCTAATGAATCATCACATGTATTTACATTTATTACCATAGCAACCAATTGAATAAAATAACAGATAAAACAGCTGAATTCAAACTTTGAAGCAATTATTTAAATTTCTAACTTTTAGGTTAGGTTTTTATTAAAGTGTAGACCTGAGCCTTGCTGGTTCTTTTAACCTTTATTATAACTGCTGTTATAAAATATAGGAAATGATTTGATTTGAACATTTTACATTATTTACCATCTTAGCTTTTGGGGTTATTATTAATAATATTATAAAGAGGAGGTAAAATTTGTTTGTATGTATCTCTGGAACTACTGAACCGATTGAAAAAATAGTTTTACTAATAAAAAGCTACACTATCCTTGCGTCCATAGCACATAGCCTTAAAATTGACGTACAAAGCACGCAATTCATTGAGTATTGAAAATTCTCTCAATACGCGGGTTGGCGTGCGAAGAACGCAATGCTCTGTGTATTGAAAATCATCCCAAACGGAGATTGGCGTGCGAAACACGCAATGCATTGTGTATTGAAAAATTTCCCAATGCGGTGGTAGGCGTGCGAAGCACGCAATGCTCTACGTATTGAACATTCTCCCAAATAGGCGTGCGATGCACCCCAATGCATTGAGTATTGAAAATTCTCCCAATACGGGGGTTGGCGTGCGAAGCACGCAATGCTCCCATACGAGGGTTGGCGTGCCAAGCACGCAATGCATTGTGTATTGAAAATTTTCCTAGTGCTGTTTAGGCGTGCGAAGCACGCATTTCGGCGGAGGCGGTGGAAAATCCGTCGAGTGTAGTGGCAGCTAGCGGCTGCACAGCTACCGTCAGCGGTAAATAAACAGATCGTTTATTTTTCCGACCAATATGTACGCTCTAATATTCTCCTTCATGCCACTGTAGATATGACAGCGACGGCAAATAATCCGTGACGGACGAAACTCCGTGTGCTGCCTTTAGAACACTATACTTTGGTACACTACACTGCATCTATATAAAATAAAGTGCCAGTGCCCAATTTGACCTAAGATAATGTTAGCAATATTATTGATAATTTATGGTAACTTGACATTTGCATAGGTGTTGAAAACAAGTTACTCTTAAGGACGTATTTTAATGTAAACAAAGTGCGAAATATTTTTTACAATGGGGGGGTTATAACTCCCCCTCCTCTGGTTACGCCTATGCTATAAAACAAACTATACCACATTCTTTTCATTTTCTGCTCACTTTGAACAGTCCTTTTCAGTTCTATTAATGAATTTCTTTACCGTAATATCAATTCTTATTAATTTACTGTTATTAGCGAATTTCCATAGGAAAATGAGCTATGCAGTGGCCCTTATGGTGAGACCCAAGGTCGGGAGTAGCAAATGAGCACCGATCATGGTCCCCAGAACACGTTTTGGGGTATCATTAAAATTCATATATATATTGCGACGACAGAGCGCGCAAACTTTGCACAATTTTTCTGTCTGTAGGATTTCCCTACTTTGTCACAAAATAAAGAGATTATACCACCTACTGGAAGTATAAGGCAATTAATTTTGATAGCCTATGTGATATAACTCTGGTTAGGATAACTACGCCTATAGTCACCTTAATGAAAAATATTTTATTAAATTTCTTCCAGTTATTGAAGTTACTATTAACTTTAAATATGCTCAGCTCAGTAATTAATTTTAATTTTATTCGACGATCTCTGAGGAGTGAGAACAGGGGAACTGACCTTAGAATAATTAAATTACTTGTGCTTTGTGAACCTTCGATATTGATCATACACTGAAAACAACTTATCATATAGGATACTCAGATAATAGGAATTTCTTGAACAAGGTAAATTATTTATATATTTTTTTATTTTAAATCAAAAGAGAATTTATTCAACAAATAACTCGAAATTCTTTGTGGTTCTTTCCACTACAAAAATAAATTTTTTAAACTAAACTTACTATTTACATCTATTTATTACTTCTTTTAGGTAGAACCATTTATTATTTATTCATACTTAATTATTCTTTCAGTTAATATTTATTATTTAATTATGAAAATGATTTTAAATATTTAATTTACAAGACTAATAATTTTATATTTTGAAAAACCTAATTTAACTATCTCAACCCAGTATCAATAATTATTTGAATTTAACTCAGGCAATATTTTAATAGGGGACATCGTAACTTTTTTGACAGACCTTTTATTACTGCGACCCTTGACTCTGAACTGCTTTCCCAGGCATGTTGATGGAAATACAGCCTCCCTGAAGTCCGGTTATCGTTGGTGTAGTTGAACGTCTCCTGTGGTTTCAGATTCTGCCTGGTTGAATTTCTCCTGGTTTGAATTTCCATGACGTCTTCTAGTGCCTTCCCTGGTTTGGTTTTCGTTTATTTATTCCAGTAATTTCTCAAAGTCCATTCGGTGTTCCAGTTATCACCATTACCTCCATCCTGTAATTGTCGTACGTCATTTACTATGGTTTAGACGCACCTGCTACATTAACCACTTATAGCCTATTTCACTTAAATTGTTCGACTGTTTTTTCACTGTCTGTAATGATAACCGATATAACACTGTCTCCGTTCATTTATTTAATTTTTATATAAGTTCGAAGGATTTTTATAGGAATGTTCATTGAAATATTATATTTCATAATATTTTAATTAATTAAAATGTTCACTGCTAGATTAACACAGGTCGTACCGCTGACTTCATAAAACACTGCTTCTACTTGAAAAATACTTTACTTTAGTATCGCAGATTTTTTCTAACACATCTCTACTCAGAGAAAAATTCCATCGTGAAGTCCCTTGCCTCCGACGCTGTACGCTCCTTTTATCGGCTGTTTTGCCGCCTCCGGGATACCAACTATTTCCCTGCTTTTCTATCCCTTTTTCGTCATCTCGCCATGCAACTTGTATTGTTTTCTGAAGTTCTTGGGTTGGTACTCCCCCCACTAACTTCCTAGTTTGACGTCTCATCTTGCTATCAGTTACTCCCTCTACTGGCATATTGTCCCATTGTTTTATTTATATTCTCTGTAGTTTCTCTGGAACTTGTTTTAAAGAATTGCGGTTTTTGTAATCTTATTCCTGGTACTTTTTTCTTTCTTCTCAAATATGAGTGATGGTCGTACGATGTTTGGTTTGCTTACGGCGTGACTTCGCGTTTTCCGCGGTTTTTCCTTGCAAAAACTCTTCTGTTTTTGAGGGAAAATCTTTTTTCTTTTTTCTTATATGTTGGTTATGGTTTTATATTTTACTAGCCAAAATTTCAATTCTGTCCGATGATTTTTCTTTTGCTTTTGGGACTTGTAAATTTGCCTATTTTAACATTTACTTTTGGATTTGAAATTTTACTTGTTAATTGATACTTTAACTTGAGATTTACAATTTTATTATATTATTACTTTCTTAACACTAGGTCATTTATTTTATCACCTTTTTCCTTTTATTTTTAGCAAAATATAGGTGTGAACCTTTTCACCTATTATTTTCATTAATTAACAATTTACAAAATGTTATCTTATAAAACTTTTACTCCTTTATTACTTGTTTACTTTTTCATTTTTTCAGGTGCTTTTTCACCTTCAAACTTTAACAATTATCTCTAACTTCTAAAATACCAAAAATTTCTTAATTTGTTATTTAACATTTTTTATTCAACTTCTCTTACTCTTTTCAAAAATATCTTTTTCATTTACTCTTGATCAAATTTGAGGATTTTCTATAACTTTAACCCTTTCTAACTTTACCATTTT
This sequence comes from Philaenus spumarius, assembly GCA_018207615.1. Lineage (NCBI taxonomy): Eukaryota > Metazoa > Arthropoda > Insecta > Hemiptera > Aphrophoridae > Philaenus > Philaenus spumarius. Next base: position 29,973 of record JAGFPH010001739.1, read on the forward strand.
TTAATTTACAAAATTGTGATTTCCATGGCCACAATGTCTACACCTCCCGTGTTTCACATTTAGCCATAAAATTCATCAATTTTATCATTTTATTTAACATCTTATTCTCATATAAAACAACTAATTTTTCATAAGTCTTTTAAACAACTTGAAACAAGCTCCAGGACAAAAGTCCATATCTGTTGACTCAGTACATTTGGCCTGGACTTGTCTTCTTTTAATCTATTTAAGTATAGGGTGCACCTCAACTTCTGCTATGAAATATTGATGTTTGCATTTTGCAAAACTCAATTTTTCACACATTGCATAAGGCCCAACCGTTGCAAGATATGTATATATGTGTTCGCACTCTAGCGGCCGCATTTTAAGTCCGATTTGGTTCAAATTTAGTACACGTGTTGGTTGTCTATGTCGCTCGGACGAGTTCGTTAGCCAAAAAAATACAACAACCGGAAGTACGTTTTTTGACCGGAAGTAACTATTTTTTGAGATTTTTCCTACGAGAATAAATTTTTTCTACAAAAATAAATGTAGGTTGTTATTCGGCACATTTTGTTTTTTTACGCGACCTTATAACTCGCTTGCTTCCCCCAAAGTCGATCAAAACGTAAAATACCATAAAAGCATCCGGTTCAAAGCCATGTGGTGGATTTTACCGTGGGGTTGGCGTGCGAAGCACGCATTGCTTTGTGTATTGAAAATTCTTCCAATAAGGAGGTTGGCGTGCGAAGCACGCAATGCTTTGTGTATTGAAAATACTCAAAATATGCGGAATGGCGTGCGAAGCATTTTGCAGCTATTCAGCACCGTCGTGAATAGCTCTATTTCTCAAATTGTTGATTGAAACCCTAAAACATAGGCCTATAAAATTAATTTTGGAAATTTGCACAACTCA
>JAGFPH010001739.1:54764-77823 GCA_018207615.1 Philaenus spumarius
TTCTTAAGTTCTTTGCCTACTTTACAGATCGTGTTGGATACTATGTCTCAATCAGATCAAGGAGATGGAAACAAAGCTTTTTCCTTGTTACACGCCATTACTTCTTCTGAGTTCATCATTAGTTTAGTGGTTTTAGAACATTTCATGGCCCTTACACTTCCTCTAGCTCGGAAACTTCAAGCTGAGTACATGGATGTACTTAATGCAATGGCTTTAGTAGATGCAACACTTAAGTCTCTTAATGAACAGAGGACCAAATGTATAGAATCTTTCAAAACACTTTTTTGAAAAATCTCAAAATATGGCCACTAAAATGGGAACTGAACTAAAAAAACCTCGAGTAGTTGGTTCTCAAAAACATAGGTCAAATGTTGACTGTGGTACGCTAGAAGAATACTTCAGAATTTCAATTTATGTGCCTTTTCTGGATTATCTTATCAGTGAAATTGTCTCTAGGTTTCCGAAAACACAAATGGCCCAAATTGGAAAGCTTCAAATGCTTCTACCTAAGGAGGGAAAGTTTCAAGAAGACTATGAAGATTTGGTTTTGGATGGTGCCAGATTCTATGAAAATGACCTGCCATGTTATGATGCTTTAAAAGGAGAACTGATTATTTGGAAACATATGTGGGGTTCTAGTTCAGATAGTTTCCCGAAACACCCAGCCCTTGCCATGAAACACTCGTCAGATCTTCCAAACATAAACGTTTTGTTTCAGATGATTTGTACCATACCCGTCACTACGAGTACAGGTGAGCGGTCTTTTTCAGCTCTACGAAGGATGAAAACATACCTAAGGACTACTATGATGGAGGATCGACTTAATGGGCTCGCAAATTTACACATCAATCAAGAAATAGCTTCAAAGGTCACAGCAGAAGAAGTTTTGATGTTGTTTGCTAAGAAACACAAGAGAAAATTATCTTTTGCAATCAATTGAACATTGTTTTAAGTGTATCTTTATCTTGGTTCCTTTTTTTGTAGATATTAAACCATACTTTTTTCTATTTTATGTGTTGACACTGTCAGTATGAATATAATGTATTAAATGTATTGTATACCAAATTTGTTATCAGCCTAAAACCCGAACGTAAAACTAATCCTCAAACCCACCTTTTTTTAATTTAATCACAAGTTAAATTATTTTCCTGGGGGTTATTCCTTACCCCCGACCAGGGGCGGTGCCCCCCCAAACATAAATCCTGGATCCGCCCCTGAACAAGGTATAATCTTTCGTCAATATTTATTGGTTATACGGTTAAATTAAACCAATATGAACACACATCCGTTGTTTTAACCGAAGGCAATAACAAACTGCACAGGGATATTCTATTAAAAATTATGTTCTTTATAATTGAGCTAAAAGAATAAACAATATGCTACAATTTGAACATGTTTCGGTTTGATTAAAATAATAATTTTATTAGGGAAAGTATAAAAACTGGCTTTATTTATCGTTTAGTCTCCTATTTAAAAAAAGGTTACAATACATTTTCATCCAAGTAAATTTCAAAATGTTCAACAGTCGCTAATTTAAAACTAAATAGACTAGTTTATGTAGATCGAGTTATCGACACACTCTCAAAAATTGTACTTAAATAATAATAATAATAATATATATATTTTTAAAATTTTATCTTTGTTATAACTGAACATTTTAGTAAGATTTTCATTCATGAACCCAGTTTACCAACAAGTTTGTTTTTTTCACTTTTGCAATTTAAATAACATACGAAAAATTAAGTAACGCTGTATTTTGTCCATTTAACTTTATCAGATTTAGTAAAAATATCAACCTGTACCAATTAATTGTTGAAATTTAGATTGCCAGTTACAAATTTTGTAAATGAGTACTTTATACATATTTTTTTTTATAAGGCGAAAAACCTGGGTGGTTATTGCCTTGTCCTTTATACAAACATGCCAATTAACTTTTATAAGCAGGCCTGTTAAAATTAATAAAAATTAAATATTGGGCTATGGTTTTAGGCATTCTAAACGTTACGTTTCAATGTGTGATTGCGCAAAAAAAGCAGGCTGAAATTGACTTGATAAAATTTGTGGGCTAGGACAATCTCGCCTTCGATAATTTGACCAAGCAATGGTTTAAAATTCCTGTAAAACTATTATTTATTGTTTCTATTCAAATTTTATAAAAATTGCAAATTAAAATAATGTTCAAAACTAAAAAGAAAGTTAAATTAATTGGCAAACATATTTTCACTTGGAACTGTCTTAAAATATACAATATACTTCTAGTTTCTGCTTTAACGTTTTCCATAGTTTTTATAAATACTAATATTTAGATTTCGGATCACTAGTTTTGATTCATAATTATTATATTTTTTGATATTTCTTGACTTTTTTCTTTTAAAAATACTTCAAAATTTTCCCCATTGTATAATAAATAATTGTATTTTTTATTCCTGATTCATGCCAATTTTGGTAAATTAACGAATCGCACTTTCCTTCAATTTAATTGTAACGCTTTTGACTTAGAAACCACAGTCACCTGTAAAAAGTATTACACAAGTCAATATATAGGTTACATCGAATCAAATTTTCGGCTCAGTTAATCCTGGATCAAAGTCGTGTTGGCATCGTCGGCAGGACGTATGTCAGAAATAATCTAGGATCAAGTTAATCCTGGATTTACTGATCTTGGTATCTGATCCTGGTTGGTGCAACTCAGCCTACAGTGTTTGCTTCACACCCAAAAGTAAAATTGAAATCGACGTTGTGCATTTCACCTTAAAGGTACATTGCAACCTCATACATTGTTCGAGCGATTTACGATTCACCGTGTTATAATAATTGGATCAGAAAGAGCAAAATAGCAGTCGGAAGTTGATTTCCATTTTGCTTTGTCCATATTAGGTAGGTAAGATTTATCTCTTATTTTTTGTAACGTGGGATGTACTTTAATAATGTAGCCTATTCTTTCTTGTAACAATAGGCTAAAATTTATCTCAAATTATGAAATTTTGTAACTATCGTATATGTTGGGTTTTCCGAATATCATGATCAGATTTCAAATTTGAGAAATATACTTTATAGAAATGCAAGTATATTTCTCTATTATATAAAAAGTTTTTCTACTTCTTCTTCTCATAATTATAAAGTAATAAGAATAGAATAAATACGTAACAAACAAGCGACCACTGCCAAGGGAACCAACAAAGCGACCAATGCCAAGGGAACCAACAAAGCGAACAGTGCCAAGGGAACCAGCTTCACCAGTCTTTAGCAGGGCCGGCAAGAATCGCTAGTACTGTCAGCAGATGACTTGAATGCATACGAGGGGGCAGCGGGGTGCGGTAAAGAGTTCTCCCACCACAGCACTAACTAGTGGTAGGGGCTGCCGTCACTATGACAACCACGCTACTATTGGCGAGGCTTGGGGACAAGGCTGCTCTGGCCAATAGCGACCGCATTCCATACGCATGCATTTAGGTCATCTGCTGACAGTATAAGGGCTCAGCCACTCCTTCTCAATACGTGCTGCCAGCCTGTTTTACGCTGTGACGTCACAGGGTTGTCACTCGCGCCACACTGCCGTACAACCACAACTGCTTTGCATTGGCCAGCAGCATGTATTTAGTACTTAATGACCCCCATGATACCCTTCTACCCCTAGTGGATTCCTCTTTGATATTATACAATTTCAACAATCAATAAATAATGATTTAATTAAATACTAATGCACCTAGACAAAGTAAAATGAGCGAAAACACAACAAATCAGTTACAGATATGTTTACTTTACTAATATCCGGTTTTTTTACTTCCAAGGAGGCTAAGCAGACTTTCAGTCATCTTTTAATGTTATTTAACTTTATATGGCCATTTTCTAGGTTTCCAGTAAATTAAATTTTGGGAATAATTAACGTCTATAAAACTAAATTTCCCAAAACCATTCATCTGCATGTTGTATTAATTGCATAAAGGAAATGCGTACTCATTTAGGATTTAACCTCAGTGAGCGGAATGAATACTTTATTTAATTATAGATCGACGAAAGTTAAAATTTTATCCGGACTACAGCGATGCGTTCGACAAAAAGTAGCCTCGTTAGCACAATAGCACTGATTCCATGCATAGCTCAGTGTCACGATACGGTCGTATTTTTAGACAAGCGAGATCCATATACACGTATTAGTGTGTATCGGATTAAATACAATAAAACATTTTGTTTCATACAAAATCTAACATACAAGTTTGTCGTTTTGAATAACAAAGGAAATACATCTAAAGTTGTATCTTAGACAATACTTTGAAGATCCGCTCAGACTAGTACATAAACTTCGAAAATCGTCGTTTTTAAAAATATTAAAAATAAAAATTCAATACAAGTTATTATTAAATTATTCATTATTGTGACTCCTACTTCCTGGAGCATTATTGTAAATTTTTTAAATTAATTTACCAACCTTCAAATGGTCCTGTTAATAGGAACTCTCTGGGACGTGTTTGTAGAATTGTTCCAATTGACATAATATCGTTTAAGTAGAAGATATTGAGTTCAAATTTAGTAAACATATTTCTTATGTAAACTTTGACCAGGGTACACAAAAACAGAAAAGTTTCTAGTATATTTTTAAAACGAAGAGTCATCAGTTTTAGAGATATATTTAACATTATACATTTTAAACCTCCGCAATTTTAAAAATATGCAAAACACTATTCTGATTTTTTGTTCACACAACAATAGGTACGCCAACTTTGAACTCAATATATCATCTACTTCCAGATATATATTTTTGTAAATAAACAAAACGGCGGATAGATGGAAACAAATATTTCGGAAATATGTTTATTGGAACTTTTTATCCTATTTTTATGTAAGGAGCATTCTGCAAAACGATTCCTTGTATAAATACGCAAGGATTAAATTAGTATTTTTATGATTTAAATTACCGGGAAATTCAGAATTGACAAACTGAAAAGCTAAAATGGTAGATCTAGATAAATTTGAAATATAAATAATCAAACCTTACATAAATATAATGCCAACGCTGTAGGTTAAAAATAAATTTAAATGGAAAAGGAAACGAATAATTAGTTCTTGAAAAACTGTTTTAGAGATCTAAATATAATTTGGGTTCAATTGATATATAAAATAATGCACAATGGACAAAATTAAATAAATAAAAACAGTTGATTAGCTTTGAGCAACATGTAACCAACGAGGGATATTAGGTGCTCACCATTTTCATAAAAATAATTTACAAAATGCCTATGAGAAAGTTTACGGAATTCATGTTTTGAAAGTCTCTAGTTTGAAGGTAAGTGAATCAAATTAAGGCCGCAATTCAACACACACACACAGCAGTTAAGAATTTATCTTCCTTTTGAGGCAGCAAATTAAAAAAAATAAATTGTGAAATTTTTAGGAGTTTTAGTAGTGTAGTAGTATAAAGTGTAGTAGTATATAAGAGGTCACTTTTGTTTTTTCGCTTGGACTCGATTTAATGTACCAAATACTGTAAGTCAATGTATATACATATGCAAAAAGAACTAGTTTTTATTTGAGGTATTTCGAGTTATAACTATGCTCTATATGATCAGCGCTCATATTTCCGACACCAATATTTTGTTATAAACACAGTTGTGCCGTCATAGTCGATAAACAAACAAACGTGGTGAACAAAGTCACACAAACGTACCGTGTCCATCATCTTGGAAACCTAATTGCATTGGTCGACACCTGGGAAATCACATCGGGATTGGCTGCAACCAACCAGTTGAAATCACTCTACCGTGCATTCCAATGATGGGAGTTTGACTTCACAGGATGGAATGTTATGTTTCATTGTATTTAGATTGTAAATATACCAAATGTCTGTGTGCATTAATTTGTGGTACTAATGCTAAGATCGCTTGCACAGTTAACGGATGGTTAGATGTCTTTCTTTATGAAATAACCCATCTGAGTTTTTCTCATCTAACACAAGAGCTATTACATTCGACCCGACTTGAAAACGGTCGGTCGTAGGAGGGATACAATTTCGTTTCTTCGCGTTTCAGACCATTTGGAGGCGTTTCCCAGTTTTCAACCGTTTTCAAGTCGGGTCGAGTGTAATAGCTCTTATTTTATTCAAAAATTCCACTAATTATTAATAATTAACAATTAAAATAATTCTAAAGTTCCTAGTGAGTTTTCTTTAAAACATATATAAGTTGAAATAAACAATAAGATGTATGCTGAAGGACAATTATACGATAGAGTAGAAAGATTTTTTAAACATTGAAAGCACTTGGTTACATTAATATTGTATATAGTTAAAAAAATAAAAACGATATCATTTCTAACTCGATTTATCGTTACGGTATTTTAGGAGTTCCGGACCCACGAACTAATTTCAATCTATTCCAGTTTCATCAATTTTTGGAATATCAACATCAAATTTGTTTTACAAGTAGAATACACCAGTAATTCTTAGTAAGTATGAACGATTTTGTCATGTTATTTTTAAAAACGAGGCGCTTGAAAATAGTCTTATGTTTTACCTATCTCGTTTTAACTGTAACACATTTGGATTAAACGACTCTATTTTTGACATTTTTGGACATATCGATTTAAAAATTAGAACAGAAGTTACAAAAACAATTGTTTTTTGCTATACTTATTTTAAAAACTATATTTAAAAAATGTACTAATCTGCAGCTGATCAACTCAAGCGTTTTGATGAAAAATCTAAATAGGTGTAAATTATACTTTTTAAAGTTACTTGTGCTTTTAAAAGTAACTAATTAAAAAGGTTTAAACTCCGTAAACCATCTTTTTATCTTTTTTATTTTTTATCTTGTTTGTATCTATATGTTTAACTAGTAAAAAACCGTTTAGGTTCATATTTTGAAAATTTTCTAAACTGGAGGCGATTAAAATTAGTTCGTGGATCCGGTACTCCTAAAATCGAGAAACCCATTCATAAGTCAAGTGGCTCTAGATCGGGTCATTTTCAAGATAACAAGCTGAGACTCGGCATACATTTTTAAATATATATTTTAACTCCTATGTCAAGTTTCAATTCGATATATTAAAATTCAGCCAATTTAGAATGAGCCAACGCTTTATATATGAATGAGATTTCAACTTTTAGTGATTTCCCCTGCTGCAAAATACATACCTGCATAACAATTGCTCGGAGGAAAGAAATACATATGGACCTTTTTTTACTGAAAAATACTTCCCCTAAACGGTGGTATTTTTAATTTGTCTTTATCTTCATCCCAGCTCGAAATATTAAGGATAATACAAAAAAAAATGTTTTAGATTTTTTTTTCAACTTTGGGAAATCGATGGACTGGTTTTTTTATGTTAATCTACATACTTTAATGTACTTATAAAAAAATCAGCCGTATTGTAAATTACTGAAACTTTTGGTCTAAAATTACCCCTACCGACTGGCCTATAAGCGATAAAGTTTTTTTCAGCAGCTGGATATACTACAATACTTAAATACACATTTTAAGTGTTTTAAATTTGGAATATGTTTTAATTTCTTAAGACAACTTTTAAATGAAATAAAAGTCCCATAAAGCTCGACATAAAGATTCGAGTAGATTTCGAAGTTTATATTTACGTCAAAAGTTTAACGATAAAATAATTAATTCGGCCCTTGCGCTAAGTTGCTCTTGTCGAACACACGATTCAGATAAAAATGTTGCTAATATCGGAAGATTTACAAAATTTATTAAAGCACTCTATATTGTGCCTAATAGGGGAGTAATGCATTTTTGTTTTAATATAGTCTTTTAGTTAAACATTGCAGTAAAGGTTATCAAAAACTGTATCGGCCAAAGGTTGTTTTCGATAATTTAAAAGGTTTATAATAATTGATTAGTACTGTGCCTACTAAGGGAGTTATCGTTTTTTATCTTTAACCCTTACTTTTTCCACCCCTTGAGGCAAACTTTAGTGATTACAAACAATATTTCAAACAAAAAGTATTTTCATTAATATTAGTACATATAAGTTTAAACGGACGGAGCAACGTTTTAGTTTTTTGTATTCTTTTACTTTTATACACTTAGTCCAATTTTTCCATGTACGAACAGGACAGATTTGTCATCTCTATAGTTTATACATAAGTCTGAAAGTAACGAGTGTAAAATTATCATCTCCATAAAAAAGTTATATAAATATATAGGTAGATAATGAATTCATTTTTATAGTATCCAGGTCACTAAAAATAAAAGGTATTGTACTTTATTATATATAGGTAGATATATAAACAAGTGTATGGCCTAGAAACTATGAAACAACAAACTGTGTAGACATTTTTCCGGAAGTCGCATCCTGGTAACACCAGCAATAGGTCGAAATCTACTAAAATCACATTCCCCCGTTTTATAAACTCTTCAAAATAAAGCTTTATGCTCTCCATTTGTTTTATCGAAGATACTTTTAAATCAACGCGCTCTACGTTACACTGTAGATAAACCCCACACATTCTAACTTTAACAATTATATGGTTCTATTACACAAAACTCAGTTAAGAACAAGTTGCTGTAAATGTTTGAGGCTTCAGTTAACGGAACTGGGATAGACAAGTTATTTAACTTTCTTAGAAACAATAAGATGCAGGCTAACTTTGCAGATAACGGCGTACGGAGGGCCGGGAAATTTAATCTTATTGACGTCAAGGGGCTTGTAAGAAACTAATATTCTTCTAAGTACAGAAGTGCAGTAATTGCAGAGACAGTTCCAAACTGTCCCCATTGGTTTAACGGTTCAGAAGTTTTTTGTAGTTAACAAACTTAATCCCAATATTTCTGTGTTTCAGTATACAACTCAAGAAATCCTGGTCCGATTGTTATTAGTTTTCCATGTGCAGTACGTTAAATTTATTATACTCGTAAGGGTACGTGCATAGAGAGGAGGCGGAGGTTTTTACAGCGTTGCTTACCCCAACCACACAGCCAGTCAGTCTTGCACTGTATGGCGAACTACGACATAATAATTAACGACAGTAATGATGATGAGAAATCGTAAATCCAGTGTTCATCCCATTAATCAAGAGCGACCAGATCTGGACGAACATCTTTAGCTTTTTCGCATACCACCATCATCATGAGAGGGGGTAAAGTTATAACTGGAATTAAAAAAACTCGAATAGGCACGTATAATATTCTTATGAGTCCGTTAGACCAGAACTTGACTTAACTCACCTTGGACATTAATTTTAAGATATTAATTAGCTACAAAAGTCTCATTTTATATTAAATTTTATTAACAAGTTCACTGCTACGCAAATTTCGTATTTTCTATGCCAGGAGCTGGCCTTTTATTTTTTATATAGATAGCCTAAATGAGTAAAAATTACTTATTTTTTATTTTTGAACATTTTTACGTAATAATCAGTAATATTTTAAAGCACATATTCCATAGCACATAGGTTTAAAATTGGCGTGCAAAGCACGCAATGCTCTGTATATTGAAAATACTCCCAATAAGGGGATTGGCGTGCGAAGCACGCAATGCATTGTGTATTGAAAATACCCCCAATACGGGGTTGGGGTGCGAAGCACGCAATGCACTGTGTATTGAGAATTCTCCTAATACGGAGGTTGGCGTGCGAAGCATCGTGCGTCGGCCGCTTCTCATAGTGTTCAGTGTCAAGCTCACATGTGCGTCCTTAGCAGTGAACGTGTTAAAGTGTTTAGTGTAAAGTGGTTAGTTAAAGTGTTAAGTGCATATAGTTTTTGAAGCTTTTAGAGTGTAGAGTTTTGGTATGTTATTAAGAGAAACTATTATCACCCATTTGAAAAATATGTCCTTATTTACTGCTAGGTCACTTGTAGGAGTCGGCATTGTGAATCCTTTTTCAAAATTTGTCCATACTCTTTAGTTAAACAAGCAATTAAAACCTATAAAAATGTACTTCTTTGGGTCTCGAAGCCACAGGTATAAAACATAACAATTACCAAAGAAACTGAATTTATCGTTATCGTGGTTTGCAAAGGAGTTACTACACTTTGGTTTGATTTATATCAAAATTCTAAAATTTTCCGCCGCCTGTCGCTGTCGACACAAACAAGCTTTTAGCGGAATGAATTCACATTGTCGATTCGAAGCAGCATTTTATACAGTTTCAATTCTGAAGTGGTGCAAGAACTTTGAAGGGTTACTTGAGGACGTTTTTGTTTTCACTGCAGCTATACGCGAAATTTATCGGCGAAAAACAGAAGAAGATTTTTCAGAATCAAAAGAAAGAAGCATTATCGCCTCTCTCCAAATTCCGAAACACTCAAAATCTTGGTTCTGGCAAATTTTTCCTTATTTTTTTTTTTATTTTCGCAACCGTTTAAAGACTTTTCAGTTAAAACTTAACATGTCCCTTCACACTGTTAGTAGTGGTATACAATGATTTGGTGGCTCGCGTTTGCTTTTTCATGGTTTGTTTCGTCCGGTGCTTCGTAGATGAAAGATCAGACTATTATCAGGCCCTATTAGTATTTGCAGTATTTCCTCCATTGTATTTGAACTAAAGCTAGGTCCAATTCAAGAGGGCCGAAATATGTCTTCAGCAATGTTCCGTTATGATACACGCTCCGAGTAAATACTGACTTCACTCATGAAACATTGATTACAGTAGACTTGAAGTCCGAACGTAGGTTTCCATCCCTCAACACAGCAACCAGCACAGCTATGTAGCAGATTCTAAAGTCACTCTGTTCTGAGTACATATCAGAGTTCTCATTCTTTATCCACCTCCCAGACATGCAAGAAACGAGTACGGCGCTCTTTCACTCTCATACCCATAGATAGTTAGAACTTACAGAAACTCCAGCAGAGTTATGGCAATCGGTACTAAATTAAGAAAGAGTCGCTAATGCTTAATTCGGATAGCACGAGGTACGCTAAACGTAAGTATATATATAATTTAATTAATTCTTGAATATTCTCTAAAATAAAACGTTGCAATAATAGTTTTTAACTACAAAATACGTTTAAATTCAACATTATTCTTGTATTTTAGAGAACCTATCAAAAATGGCGACGACCTGACGATTAGTTTTGGAAGACCTGACGTAACCTTATGAAAAACATGATTTATCTATTAAACCGAGTACAGACGGCTGTATAAATAAACAACAGCCTTAAAGTAGACAAATGCCAATTACTTTCTTGTTGAATCTAATAAAGCTTTCTGAAATACGCAGAACAGTAAACCACATCTACTAGAAGCTCACATGTCAGACGGAAACGAATTTGTTACAAATTATTAAAGAATACTCCTGAATTAGGTTGTAATACTTAAAGTTAAAAAGATTGATAGCTTATACTTAGCGTAATAAATCTTTCTTTAACTACTCAGACGAAATAATATACACGGCAGGAACGGCGCGAAGCATATTTGCTCGTTAAACATTTGCATTTCTCGACTTTAAGGCTGCTGTTTATTTATAAGCTCTTAATATTTTATGTAAAAAAGGTAATAAAAAGGCGTACAAAATGAGAACACTAACAGCCTAAAGAAACATAAAACACTAAGCACTAAATAGTTTAAAAGGGGCTTGCTTTTTTATAGCCTCCGTTATTTTCACACTACGTACAGTAGATACAAGTCTCGCGCAAACCATAAATTATTCGTTTTACGCTATAGTTAAACAAATATATAGTTTGTTTATTTTTTTATGAACGAAACTCCAAAGCCTTTCAAAGAAATTTTTAAATTGTGTAAACTCATATTAATAATAAAAATGTTGTTCGTAGGTTTATTTGTGCATATGTTAGAGTACTTCAGTTTTATAAGAAAATAGGACTAAAAATGTATGTCATGGTTAACAAGTTTTACCCTTAATGTCAATCTGGATTCAGTTATAGATATTGCTGTGTAAATTAAATAAATATGTAAATTAATATATCAATACAAAGGGCCTTATGTAATAACTGAACCACCTGAGCTAATCATAAACACGTAACAACCTTAGCAAAGCTTAATTCGTTATGAAATACCTTCAGGTCACACTACTGTAAAATGCATGAAATTATAATATACTAACACAAATCCAAAGTTACCAAAAGTTGAAGAGCACTGTGGCGACAAAATCAAACTGTTTAATGAAACCCCGAACCACAAAAACAAGAAACAATAACTGAACAACTTAATGGAAAGTTATGTTTATTGGTCTACCCTGAGGATGATGACTATGCCATCAAAACATACATAACTTTGCATTAGTTGTTCAGTTATTGTTTTTTGTTCCATGTTTTTGTGGTTCGGGGTTTCATTAGTCAGTGCAATCCAAAGATCTCGAAAACTCTGTCAACACATACACAAAGACTTTGGTGAATTCGTCACCTATTATTATTTTTACTGTCACGTATTTGTACAGTTTTTGTTTTCTAATTTGTAAATTTTAAAAATATTTGAAAATATTTTTATAAACGTGGTATAAACTATATATTTATTGTATTTATCTTTTAGGTCTGTTTAAATAATCCTATTTCAATGTTATTAGCTACGGCCGTTTCATCTACACAAAGACAACATCAGGCTATGCTCTCGTCATGAATACAAACTTCACACATTCAAAACACAAACACAATACACATTTAAAAAATACTAAAGTCACTGGTTTTACTAAAAGAGTTATAATAAATATAATTTTATTGTTAGCGTGCATCCTACTAGTTTGTCTTTATTCAGTTGACTGAATTATTTATCTTACTCAAAGCATTAAGTGTATTGTGTTGGAGGCAAGTTCAATCTGTCATTTAGTAGGATGTCAGGATCTTGCTTGTTGTGGGAATAGATTTGGAACTCTTCTAATATATAGACTAGTAGTTTTTCCTGATGATGTCTCTGTGTAGGTGAAACGGCCGTAGTTAATAACATTAAAATAGGATTATTTAAACAGACCTAAAAGGTAAATACAATAAACATATTTAGAATGATAATCGAGAGGCTTAAAATAAAATAAATAATGTATAAAATATATTAAGTTCCTTTTTAGGCGACCTTATAAGAATTGATGAAATTTTAGTACTGGATGACTGAATGAACAGAAATGGATATCAAAACTATTTTAATATTTATTCCCTCCACTTCCCAAACTAAAAATATAATTTCTAGTTTTACCTAAACAAAGATAAGTCACTTTAAATCATTTGTTAAGACCCGGGGATGAATTCGTAAACACAACCACAATAAATCTTCATTCTTCATCTTATTGCCACAAACGATACTTTAATTGAAAACAACTATCCTTATATATTATTTTCCAAAAATTGATTTAAAAAACATTTATATTATACTTCATATGGTACTTAATGAAAGGCGCCCCTAATCACAATCTATTTAACTAACATGACAGCTGTTAGCTTGTTTACATTCTATATGCAAGTGTAATCTATCACACACATCAATAAAACTAAACCGACGCAAATAAATAAAAGTAATTTATTTAATTAAATCAATGTATTAAATCAGGTAAGTAGGCCTACTCTTAACTTGCGAAATATTCGCACGGATCAGGTAATAAATCCTTATTGCGGCCTCTAATGCGAATGAAATAATAATATTTCGTTCGCATAATCTCTTATGACATTTAGAACACTGTGACCGGATGAGAAAATGGATGTCCAGTAACAATGCCGAAGTTAATTTTTCATAACTTTGGATTCCTCTTGAGAACATCCAAGGCAATAATTATAATTACAAACAAATTTGATTAAGTAGAATTTCTCCGGTTTAAAAAAAATTTGATTATTTTGGCCAGTGAGACAAAAGTGGAGAAAATGAATTTCAACATAAATGTTTACAAAAAATTTGGCGAGTGATAGAAAACGAGAGGATAAGGTCATATCGATTTTTTTACTAAAATAGGTCTGCTATTGCCCAAAAGTTTCATTTGACATATTACTTTCCTTAAACCCTACAAATAAATGAACTCAACTGACCTTTTACAACTATTCACATTGGTAATTGGGTTTTTTTTTGCGTAATAGTAACAAAAAGATGTATGCCAAGCATCTGCTAACCGAGTAGAAACAAATCTCTAAATAATATTCGCCACCAGGCGGGCTTTGTTTTAGCAATACACGACATCAGTCTTCTCTCATTTTATGGAGCTATTGTTCTTTTATTGATCCTCCAGCAAGTAACGATACGGGCTACAGGTAGCGAAGTGGATACTTGTGTACGTCATGTCATGTGTCACGATTGTTGTCTTGTTTTATCTCTACATTGTTGCTTTGTCCTTGACGCTGTCTTCAATATTTGCGATACTTACATATTCATAACATCATATTCATTTTGTAATTTCTTTGTACAAAAGGATATTTATTTAAATAATTTGTATTGTAAAATATATTTTCCACCATAAACACAGTCTAAAATAACTAGAAAACTCTAATAAAAAAAAAAAACTCTTATTTACTTATTAAATACATTTAGTAAACCTTAGGCCTACTCACTGTTTTACTCTCTCTAATACAATATGCATCGCTGCTGGCTGTCGTTCATTGATGTTCTCACGGTAAGAATAAAACATTTATTGTAAAGAAACCGTAATTGGGGAGGAACGAAGGCACACGTCTTCTTGACTCTCTATCCTCTGGCAAAAGTACTTGACGATCTAATCCTCTAGGCTCAAGTCTTCTTGACCCTCTTATCTTCTAGGCACAAGTCTTCTTGGCCCTTTAATCCTCTAGGCTCAAGTTTTTTTGACCCTCTTATCTTCTAGACACAAGTCTTCTTGACCCTCTTTCCTCCAGGCACAAGTCTTCTTGACTCTCTTATTTTTTAGGCACAAGTCTTCTTGACCTTCATTTCTCCAGGCACGAGTCCTCTTGACCCTCTTATCTTCTAGGCACAAATCTTCTTGACCCTCTTATCTTCTAGGCACAAGCCTTCTTAACCCTCTTTTCTATTGGCACAAGTCTTCTTGACCCTTTTATCCTCTAGGCACAAGTCTTCTTAACCTTCTTTCTTCTAGGCACAAATCTTCTTGACTCTCTTATCCTCTAGTCACAAATCATAATCAAATGTTGTGAAATAAATGAGTCAAATTATATCTGCCCGAAGTTTTTTCAATAAAACATAATAGGTTTATCAACACTCACGACCACCTTAGACAAATTTTCATAAAATGTACCTTTTATTTATTTATCTATAATTGCTTGGTGAGTGAAAGTGAGAAACAATCCTTGAGAAGTTCTTCAGTTGTTAGAAAACACAACAGCTGTTAGGTTTTATTATAGTTATTTATGTAAACAATAACATACAAAAAGATAAAACATAAACAGATATTCCATATCTATTCTTCGCCTTAATGGAGTACTTTTAATTATAATATAATTGAGAACTGACGTCTGCTACTACCTAAATTGCACTAAGGACGTTTCGGCTTTTAGTGCAATGATCATTTCATTAAGCTATTTTATACTTCGTCAACATTTAACTTAAAAACATGAATACTTTATAAACACTTTTACATTAAAAAACACAGAGTAATTTTGTAACAAACTAAATGTTTTAAGAGACTTACTTCATTCATTTCCGAACGCGAGTAGCCGGCGGTAATATAAATCCCCATTTTTAAATGTAATACAGTATATAATGTGTTTTTAAGTTAATAAAGTTAAATGTGTACAAATGTAAAACATGTTTAAGTAGACAATATTGAAATGACACGCGTGACCATGGCAAAACAAAAGCCGGAACGCCCGTAGTGCAATTAAGAAAACAGGAGGAGTAGACGAAAGTTAATTCATTATATTATAAACATATAATGAAAGTCTGAAAACTAACTCCCTTCAGCACACCCCACAAACACGGACACATCTAATAAATAGATATATTAATTTCACAAAATGGTACAAATATATAGAAATATGTCATCAACATCTTTGCTGACAACACTTCCTCGTCTTACGCTTTTTTTAAAAAAAGGAGTACTTTTTAAATAAAAGAAAACTGTAATGAACATGTTTAGTGTTTACTTATTTTGAAAAATTTTTAATCAGAAAAAACAAAGTAAGCTTTTTAGTAGGGCATAAAAGACACCCGAACGTCAAAACATTTCGTACTTTCAATTACTGAGTGTTTCACTTTGAAAAAGTGTGACGAAACCAGACTTATGACATTGTGAAAAATATGTGACACTTAACATATCAGTAAAAGTTTTATTAATATCGAGACAAAAATTAACAAGTTAAAGATGGCGGAGTATCGCACTAACCACTGCTTCACACGCTTCTCTTAATTATAACACAAAAAATTCATATATGCAAGATGTTAGTTTTTACAAGCTATATATTTATTTGACGTATGCAACATTTATGTTTAAAATGAGATCTTGACGAGAAAGTAAACACAAAATTTACAATATTTAGGAAAACCTCTAAGGCACAATTTCTTATTAAAAAGACTGTTCATAAGCCCAATGTTTTTGAAATCCTTCAGCGACGGCAAAATATAAAGCTCTACAACCTGACGTAAACAAAGATTATACTTAAAATTAAATCCTTGATAAGAGAATAAACTAAAACTTTTAATATTTAGAAAAAACTCACCTCAACGGGCACAGTTCCTTTATAACAGGACTGTTCCATGGATTTTGTTTTTCACCAGATTCGGTTAATTTTCTAACTAAACATAAATATCGCGTGCGGTACCGGTAACGGGCAAATCTAGACTGCCCATAACCGGTAACGCACTCGATATTTTTTAATGGTTTTATACCTGTGTGACGACCTTAATGAGCGATTTGACTGTTTTTGTACGGCCTGATGATTGAAACATAGTGTTTTTGAAACCGCGGTAGCCTTTACAAGATGAGTAATTAGACCACGAGACTGTGTACTGTAAGTACAAATTTCTAATATATAAGCATGTGGTCAGGTGGCTATAGTACATTTATGAAATCCAAATAGTCATTGAAACTATTAGGTAGGCACATTACTCAAAGACGTTGCATTTTTGGCAATTTAAAAAAAAAAAAAACATTACTCTTTACAAATTAAGGGTCAGCTCTAGCTGTCGGCCATGTTGGCTGAAACTCCAATGTTAAATTAACCAATGTTAAATTAAAATCCAAATTTTTCCTTTATTTTTTATCGGAAAATTATAAACGATATGTCATTTTAAAGCTATGGTCAATATGCATGCAAATGGCTTTTTCAAAACTAAGAAAAATATTTTGTTTAATATTTATTAACAATTTAAAACATTGATTTTTAATATTTGTTTTATGTTGTCATTATTAATTATAGCGAAAAACTACCAAGCCATTCGCATGAAGAATTTCGTCCCCAAGAGTTTGGTATTTTTTTAAAACGCTATTTGAACAATTGCGGGTTTTAAATGGATTTAGGCTGAGAAATGTCCGTGTAACCTACCGCCGCTATAGGGTGAATTTAAATATTTTTTACGTTGTAAATATTAATTATAGCGAAAAATTACCAAGCTATTCTGATGAAGAATTTTGTTCCTAAGAGTTTGGTATTTTTTAAAAAACGCTATTTGAATAATTGCGGGTTTTAAATGGATTTAGGATGAGAAATGTCCGCGTAACCTACCGCCGATATAGGAAGTCGCAGATTGCTTTCTGTTTTACTAGAGCCAACCCTTAATTAATTAAATCACGTGCATTTTTGTATTGTATGTTCCCGTAAATTATTCTAGTTGATGTGCGAACAGTATGTGTGTATACACAGTATGGAAACGACCGGATTTCAGCTTTTAACGAGCAAAGAAATTTGATTGACCTTTCATTTCAAATGAATGTCTGCTTTGTCTTGGGTTAAAAATTGTGGTAGCATTAGTGATTTTTCTTATATGGTCGCCAACTTAAAAATGTCTAATGTAAATACCTATTTCATTTTACGTTTTCAGACTTTTTTCATAATTTGAAGACATTTTATTATTTGAATTTTGTAAATACACCCATTTCGTGTAATTGGACTTGACATTTGGAACTTTACATTTTTCTTGAGGATAGGAGCTAAAACATTAAAAAAAAACTTGAAATGGTTTTCTATGAAAATTATTTTAATGGCACACATCTTTAGTTTTTTTACAATAATTTGAGATGGTTCATAAAACATATTTTAATTAAATTTGTATTTTTTACAACATAGACATTCTTTTAGAGGTCAAACATTTTTCTATCTTTGTTAGAAGCAGAGAAATCAGGTTGCTTCCATGTTTTTCACAACTATTTTTTAAGTAAAACCTAATACCTAAGTTATACACTAAGTTAAATTATTTTGTGTATAATTTAATATGAGCGAATAGTTACGTTCTCCTGTAATTATTAAACAGATTTTTAAGGATCATTTTTGTTTGAGTACCTGCAGTTTTTAATAGCCTAAATAAATCACTTTAATAAAAGGTTATTTTAATAACTTAGTCACCATTATCAGTTGCAAAAAAAAGTATAGATAAAATGCTCCAACGATTAAGTCCACATTGTTAAAACTTTCAAATTTAAGAAAAAAGCGTATTCAACTATATAAACGGTATAAAGCAATGATAAGCTAAAAGATTTTAATTCAATACAAACAGACTTAATTTCAAAGACAAAATAAATGAAACGAAAATATTCCAATGAAAGCTTATTCCCATTTAGGCTTACTCCTCGGCAGAGTCGAGTAACTAAGTTTAAACTTCCGTATCTCTTTCCAGTCAACTACGTCTCTTTCCCAAGAGCTTAATACATCGAACAAAAAGTACATTTTGTCAATTCCAAAGTTACACCAACTCTTAATTCTGCTACCACAGATCTCAGGCCTGGAACCGTAGTTAAAGATGTAAAGAGATTTAAATTGAGAAAACAAATTCAAATTAGAGGTTTAAACATTTCATTTCTTTATGGATTCTATACGTGAAATAAAATCATTTCAAGACTCATGTTTTGTGAAGTGTGACCAATGCAATACATTTTATACACGCCGAACGGGAAGAGCTTTTCGTCAAAGATTTAAGGAGCATCTGCCGAAAAGAAATGTCAATTGCAATAAATCAAATTTCGCACGCCATCTTATTGACGAAAATCATTCATATACAGATTTTGATACGAACTTGGAACCACTATATATATGTAGAAAAGGGGAAAATATGGACCCGATCGAAGAATTCGAGATGTATAAAGCCTTTAAGCATGATGAACGATCAGCTAAATTTCTCTTCAAATATATTGTACGATATAGCCATAAAATCCAAGATAATAATCTTAATTAAACACTGCTGCGGAGATATAAATATGTGACTTCAGCCGTCCTCAACACGATGCGCATCGCATCTTTCGCGCTAATTTATATGTTCAAGTGTTTTGTTTTAGCCGTAATATTTTGTTAAATCTTAATGTTTTAACGGTATCAGTAGAGTGATAATAATATAAATACTCTGTAGATGAAGCAAATGCTCTGAAACGCGTCAGTTTAATAAGAAGAAGTCACGTGGTGAAACCAAAATAAGGTAAATCATTGTTAAATAAAATCATGTAAAATTGCATTTATTACTTATGTACATTATATGTATTTATTAAATATGTATAGGGGCCTATTATACTTGAAACTTATTTGGTGTGATAAAAAATCCAATTTCAACGCACCTTGACTTTTATCTAGATGTTTTACAGTTTAATTTTTATGGAATCAATAATTTTTCCAATATTTCAAATAATTTCAAAATTCCTTATGGGACCCATACATTTAATTCTAAATTAAAAACCGATGAATATTATTTTTTTAGGCTATTTAATTTCTGATCTAAGATTTAAAAGAAAGAAGGTTTTAGCAAAATGTATAGTTTTACATGTATTATTTATTTCATGGTTAGCCCAGTGATTGTGTTTGCACTTCTTATACTATGCATAATTGAACTTTTGACTCGATTTAACATTTAGAAGTATTTAAATTATCACTTTAAATTCACCAAACGTTGAATTTGTAAACCTTTAAACCATAGCAAGGTTTCAAAAGCACTTATAGAAAAAGCTGTACATAAACTTCATAAAATATGCAAGATGTTCAAATTAAGAAAGGGAATAAATAAATATAAAACAGAAATAAGAGCGCAATTTAAAATTAAATTTTCTCTTAAAAGCTATAAATAAGTAATGAACTGTCTACTTGAAATGTAGAAATAATTATAATAAGCTCAAAGAAATATTATTAAAGCTTTTTAAATTTCATATTTATAAAAATAAAAACGTATTAAGAAATTTTAGGAGAATACTTATAAAATTACAGTTCAATAATAGAGGAATAGATAAATATATGCTTCCTATTCAATACCCTTTATGTAGTTTATAATTTTTTGCTGCATAATAGACAGATAATTAGCACTCTTCAATAAATGTTTAAACGATTTGCACTGCAAATTATAATTCTTCTCGAAACAGAATAGTTTATTATTATAAAATCTTTCTCTCGACAATTTCCAAATATCTAAATTTTAAAAATACACAAGAATCCGATAACCACAGATCAAACTATACATTATAGAGGAGCCTTATGAAATATTTGTAGTTAAAAAAGTGCTTGTATAAAAAATATGCCAACTGTAAATTTTTTACAAACTAAATCATTAGTTATTTGCTTAAGAAAAGTATTTTTAGCGGTTTATAGGAGGTTATTAATTTCGTAATTTTTCACACCTAAAACGAGACGACTGCCTTAATAATGTCTCTTCGCGACAATGGAACCATGGATCACTTTTCATCAATATATCCTCCTCGAACGCCAGATTTGACATCATGCAATTAATTCATGTGTACTTAATATGAAATACTTAGTTTATCCTGGATAAAAAATAGATATATTCTGACATGCCCCTGAACCGAGTTTACACATTTATCTTGTCACCATTCACTAGTGATTAAACGTTTTAATTTACCTTTCATTCAAGTTTATGTATTTTTTAAGTTAACGGTATTCTTCTCTAAAGAAGCAGACGTGTAATAATTATCAGAAAAAGACGTAATAATACAGAAGTGAATAAAAAGGGTTTTGCTTCTTTCTAATAATACATGTATTACACTTTGTTCAAACCACTGCCTTAGAACCAAATCAAAACTATTAAACAAACATCCAGAGTGTAAATGTTTGTACTAGCACGAAAGCCAAACCTTTATTACTTATGATTTCCACTTAGCAACTCAAATACCTACTTCGACGAATAGTAAAAGTGAATTCAAGATTATAATATTTCAGAAACATAGTCAAGCGAAAGTGCCCAACGGGCCAATAGAAGTTATCACTTCAAAAATTCATTAATAAGTATTAGAACATTATTTCATGACATTATATCAATAACAGGTTGGAGCCTAGCATTGATTGACGGAGTTAACGAGGTAGTTGTGGATAGGTTATAGTATAATGTCTATGGTAAATCAATTAAGAACCAACATGAGCTAGGAGTGTGTTCTTTGGAGACGAACGGATGAATTAATTTGTGAATCTGCAAAACAAATCTTGCGTATAATTGGTGCAAAATGTGTATTTGTGGCGCATGATACAGCTTTCCATTGCGATTGTGCGGCCATTTTTTACCTCGACCAACAAAAGAGACCATTTTGTGCTCTTTATTGTCATAGTAAGTTATGATTTTAAACAGTGAGTAAGTCATAATTCGGCAATTAATATCAATCACACAGAATAATTCCTAGTAAAAATGGACAGAAAATGTATATTCATGGCATAACATTAATGACTATTTTCACAGACAAGCCAATTGTGTTGAGAGCCCATGTAACTAAAATCCGTGGAACAATTCCCAACCTCATCGAAGCAGGTTAAACTAATTAATATATCCTGCAGGTAATTTATTTTTAGGCTTTTAATTGTCTACATCGAAATTGAAAACCCTTTAAAACAAACAAATTAAACATAACTGAAAACTATACTGGAAAGTTTTATTTTCCATTTTCTAACTTCTCCAATATTTACATTTTACGAGCCAAAGTTTAAATTTAAGTTTAAAGTTTAAGTTTTTCCAGAGATGTTTAAAATGAATGTCGAACAATTCTAAATGGAACAACTTGTGTACCCGGAATCCACCGAGCTGAAACAGTTAAGAAAACTGATCAAACTTTATGTGCGTTCCAAAACGGAAAGAATGCGAGAACGTCTATTGATGTAACTATATGGTTGAAAGTTGAACAATGCGCTGAGAAAATAGCAAAGTTTGCTCGGTATTTCTGGTACGGGAGTAAACCAAGTAATACGTTTAAATTGAAAACATAAATAAACGACGCGACGGTCAAGTAGTATTATTACACGGAAAAGCCCCATCACTCGTCTCATTAAAGAGCAAGTTTTCTAAAAAAAACCAGGTAAATTAAGAAATGAAAACTTAATAAAATGTTTTAATGATCTTGCGGAACTGCGTAAATTACGGTTAGCGGTTAAAGAATTGTTTTAAACATTATTTCGTAATCCTGCAAATAAAATCTTTTGACTAATCATCCGATGTGCCAGTTGTTCCAAAACATATTCAGCAGAATCACTTAAATAATAAACTAAACGGATTTCCTACAGTTGGTGTTAGCAATTAAAGGTTAAATTTGTTGTAGCAAAACAACTACATAGCCTAAGTTTGGTCATATATTATCTATATAATTATATAAAAGCCAAAACCCACTGACTCACTCATCACGATTTCTCAAAAACTACCGAACGGATTGGAATGAAATTTGGTATGTAGCTTCCTCTAGGGCCATAGGTGCTCACTAAGAAAGTGTTTGAAAAAATTGGAAATTTTAGGCGGGGATTTGGGGGGATCAAAGTTATTAAAAAATGACTTCTTCAAAACTACCGAACGGATTGGAATGGAATTTGGTATGTAGCTTTCCCTAGGGCTATAGGTGCTCACTAAGAAAGGATTTGAAAAAATTCGAAATTTTAGGGGGGGGTTTGGGGGGATCAAAGTTATTAAAAAACGACTTCTTCAAAACTACCGAATGGATTATAATAAAATTTGGTATGTAGCTTCCCCTAGGGCCATAGGTGCTCACAAAGAAAAGGTTTGAAAAAATTTGAAATTTTAGTGGGGGTTTGGGGGGATCAAAGTTATTAAAAAACGACTTCTTCAAAACTACCA
>JAGFPH010001739.1:77923-103388 GCA_018207615.1 Philaenus spumarius
AAAAAACGACTTCTTCAAAACTACCGAATGGATTGGAATGAAATTTGTTATGTAGCTTCCTCTAGGGCCAAAGGTTCTTACTAAGAAAGGGTTTGAAAAAATTCGAAATTTTAGGGGGGTTCGGGGATCAAAGTTATTAAATCACGATTTCTTCAAAACTACCTAACGGATTGGAATGAAATTTAGTATGTAGCTTCCTCTAGGGCCATAGGTGCTCTCTAAGAAAGGGTATGAAAAATTTCGAAATTTTAGGAGGGGTTTGGGGGGATCAAAGTTACTAAAATCATAATTTCAGATCTGTTATTATTATGGCAATAGTGCTTTTATTATTTAAGATGTATATATATAAAAGCCAAATACCACTCACTGACTGAACACTTAAAAAGAATACAATTGCGTTAAAAAGACTGAAAACACGATCCACCACGGGCAACGCCGTACGGGTCAGCTAGTGTGTAGATAAAAATAAAATTAAAATTTATACACTTTTAATATTATTGTATGATCCTTTTGTGTTCATTCTTTTAGTGTTTAAATTCAATTAGATTTATTTGAAATTTTTACGATGAATTACTTACTTGGTGATAGACAATGTATTTTTTGGTAACATTGTAAATTCGTTTTATTTACAGTTGATGTTAATAAAATTCATTAGAGCGTCGTATTTCAAAGACTTAGTAACATGATTCAAGATTCTGATCATCTTTATGTTACTTTAAATCCAAAGTGTTATCTTTTGTGATTGTTGTTCTGATCAGTTTTATTGTGTTTATATGACAACAAGGAGAATAATTTTGTTTAGCTCATTAGTAGTAGTTAAATAAATAGAAGATTAAGCACATTTATTTGTAGCTGCTGGTTCTAGGAAAATACAAGACCTGGCCGATGTTATACTTTAAGGTTGTGTTTCCAGATTTTATCTAAACCCTTTTAATGCTAAACCATTTGAAAGTGACCATTTAATTGGCAAGCAAAAAATCAACACACTCTTTTTTAAGATTTCACAAATAAATGTATTGCTTCACACTCACCAAGCTTCCCCAAAGTCAAAAATAACAGAACAGCTGACTGGGAACTGTGACACTCACCTGAAATAGAACAAAATACTTTAATACTTTAGTAAAACTAAAAATGTTAATTGTGTGCTTAAAACCACAAGGGAGAAGTGTACACTTTTTAACACAATTTACGAAATTAGGAAGCATAATGTCCATTTCAGAGGTATTACCAATACATTGTGTTTACGTTAACGGGTTAAGCCTAAGACGTAGGACAATCTGTTACACTTACATAAACAAATTCAAATAAACTAGCAATGAGTTCGTGGCCTAACCGGCTAAGGCGTAAGTCTATGGTGATGGACTCTGCTGGTTCGAATCTCGGTAAGACCAAAACTTTTTCAAACTGACGGAATAGAGCGTGTCATAGAGAGTTTCATAAAATGCATGAGAAAATGCGTGACGGTAAAATCCGATTCACTGCCAACAAACAGCGCCGAGGTACACCTATAGAAGTTTACACTTCAAAAATCCAACATGAACTCGCAACGTTTGACGTCAATAGTACTGTATCAACTCCTGCAGTATATTTTTCTGACGAGTTATACAGTGTATATCATATCTTTCACGTAATTTGAAATTGTTATGCATTTCTTGACTCATCGTTTAAAAAAATATACTTTCCCATTAGCTCCGATTAAAGCGAGTGTACGTCCATAGTCCGCGAGTAAAAGTATAATATATAACAGGTGATATAACCCTTCATCTGTAATATTTAAACAGAACCTAGCGTAGATTAAACTTTTGGGTTATGTTTACAACTTCAATCAGTAATATAATGTCTTGTAAAGTTAATATTTTTTAAATATGAGTTATAAAAGTAATGTAGGCTATAGTAATGCGTTATAAGAATTGCTTGTAGGTTATAAAATGAATATAAATTAATACAACCCCTTATCATCAATATATTCATGCTACAAATTTAAAGAAGTTAAATTTAAATGCACCCATTAGTTTAACTTCGGAAACATTCGTTCTTCTTCGTATAACCTATAAACATATTCAAACATATTAATTTATTCATTATAATATTAATAACGTCTACCTCATTTTATGTATCGATATGAAATAAAAAACAGTTAAAAGATAATATTTGTATCTTCATTCTGGTATATAATAATGTATATAAATACATAATTTTAACAAATAGTCCTACAGTTTTATAAAATCATATTTACATTTTACAACGTTTGAGATTTAAAACATTTAAACTATTTGATATGTAAATATGAAATAGAAACAATATATTTTTTTTTTATAATAACACCACTGTAAACTGCAAAATAAGAATTGAGATTGTCTTCAATGTCGTATACACGAGGTATTCAATCTGTTAATTCATTAATTGCAGTAAAACCAGTACAAGTGAGATAACATCGACCAATATCGGTAGATATCAGGGTAGCTCAGATGGCAGAGCATCACGACGGAATCGTGAAGGTCCCGGGTTCAACTCCCGGGCTTGGTCTATGTTTTTTCACTTGTAATTTGATTAAAAAAATAATATTTTTTCTTTCTTGATATTTAATAATATATTATGTATATAATATAATTATGTGTTATAACACATTTTAACACATAGGCCTACAGTTAGCTAGCTATCCTTATAATAGCACACATTTACAGATATAAAAAATCCCCTTCAGCATAGTTAGGTAAGCGTAGATAAAGAATGTTGTTTAAAATAAATAGTTTTATTTTGTATCTAATTAAACTGCCTGTGATTGTTCAAGGGGCTTAGTAGTTATTCAATAATAACTGAAAACTAAAGCAAAGGCATAGGATATAGCAAAAGATCGATAATATAACACAAATGTTTTTCCACAACACTCATACATGTAACTATATTTCCAAAAGAAATATAATTTTAACTGAAAAGAGATAAGAGGTATTTTATAATACTATAATTTATTTGTTTTAATAAAAAAAAATACATTAAACATTAATGATTAATATTTACTAATTTAATGTTTATAAAACTTTACTAATGTACTTAGCGTCTACAGGATTGCAAGTTAAAAAAAAAGAAAGATCTGCAATGCCGATGTACCGAATACCGATGTAATTACCATCCGGGCTTTTTAGCGTTTTAATTAGTAAAACCATTAAATGCTGAATCACGTTTCGACCTCTTAGAGCCTCGTTTAAGTACTTAAATTACATAAAAATTCGCAAAATGCAATTAATATCACTGTCTACTGAGTTATAACTGGAATCAGAAAAATTTATATTTAAGTCGCCTCGAAAAAATGTAGAATCCTTATGGAAATTTAAAAAAAAAAGACTTTGGTCAACCTACTTTTCAAGTTCAAAGAGAAAACTCAAATGTTTTAAAAAGAAAGTACAGATTTAACAAAACACCGTTTGTTATTAACAAAGAAATAGAATTTTTAAACTTACAGGTGCCTAACAAGTCCTTCTTTCTCGTCACCACAGCTGAAATGTGTCGGCACGTGATCACCTATAATGACAAATATTTTTACAAATATTCAACTTTTTTAGAATATTGCCTGTAGGAATTGAAAATAAGTCTTACGATTTTAATACTACCGTAACGCTAAGAATTCAAAACCCCAATTGTGGGGGTACCCCGATATGTGTATGGATTTTTCCTAACCTTAACCACTCATTAACTTAATTAAAATTATAAAAAGGGCAATCAAAGTTCAGAAAATTAATTAAATTTACCCTAAACCACTTCTCTGTCCTCCACTGTTCTGAAAGTATGCATTAAGAATGTTCTCTTAAAATACATTTTTTAGACTTGCAGTAAAATTTACACACGACAAAATACACGAAAAAAAAGATATATTTATTCAAAAGATCGCTTCCGTAAAAGTTTATAGTTTAAACTCGTTTGACCGACTGTCACACCTTCATTTCGACCAGGTAACTTAGTAAATCTAAATAAAATTTGCAAAACATTCTTGAAAGAAATTGTACGTTTGCCCATTGAGTTTGCTATCGTACAATATACAGGGTGATTCATAACTATACGGCAATGTCTGAATAACTCATTCTATAGCTAAAAATAAGAAAAAAAGTACATATAAACATAGGCCAGAAAATGCTTCGTTTCCAAGATATCCGCCATTTTGCTTTTTACACAATAATTCATATCTATGTCAAGAAAAATAATCGAATATATTCAATAATGCGTTTCAAAATGAGGGCTATTTGAAATTTAAAACCTAAATTACTCAAAAACCGTACATTTAAAAAAATTCAAGACACCTTTTTTGTAGCCCTTTTGATTCCCTATCGGATGGTGGAGACTGTGACGCTTTGGCCGTCACGTCACCCTGGTTCGGACATACTTTAGTATGTAGGTCACGTGACCTTTGTGCAGCGTAGAGCCAGGATTGCCGATAGAGACAGAGCGTAACCAGGATTGGAGCAGATATAACCATCGGTGTGTTTATACATCGATGGATATAACTACCCGCGACACTCTCCACAAAAATGAGTTTAAGAAGCCCTTATTAACTAAGTGCGGCTCATAATTAATTATGGCCGGCTAGTCCTAGGTATAAGGCCCTCGGTGAGGGTGCCTCAACACTTAGAACGGCCGGCTAAAGAAGTGAAGTCCAGTATCATGGCGCCGAAGGCTAACGGTACCATAAATTAAAGTAATTAAGAGTTTTATAATTAAGTAGTGTAAAATTAGAACTTAGTCCAAATTATTAGTTACAATCAAAGCTGGTTACTAAGGTATTGGTCTAGTGAATGGTGTGATGGTGAACAAATTATTATTGGTACTAGTGGAAAGCGATTCACGGCGTAGGCAAAATGGCGTAAGCCTAAATTTGTAACAGTCGGCATTTGAACCATCCACCAGGGCTCACGCGTCTCAAAAGTTGTTTGGATATTTTTTGTTAAATGTACAGTTTTTGAGTAATTTAGGTATTAAATTTTCAAACAGGCGCCATTTTGAAACGCATTATTGGATAGCATCGATTATTTTTCTTGAAATAGACCATTGTTTGGTTAAATTTCACGTCAAATTTGAACTAAATCAGTCAAACCATCCTCAAGATATGAATTATTTTTTTAAAAAACACACACAAAATGGTGGGTAGCTGGAAAACGAAGCTTTTCGGAAATATGTTTGTATGAACTTTTTTCTTATTTTTAGATATAGAATGAGCTATCTGACCGAGACATAGGTCTGAATCACCCTGTATATTTCAAATTCTAAGTTATTAAGAGAGGAATCAAATACAATTTTAAATTTAAACATCTTTAGTATTGTACACAATTTAACGTCAAGATATTCCATCAAAATTAAAATAATAACATTGTACATTAGAATGGATTAAAAAGATTAATAAGATCTTACTGCTAGTTTTTATACATTTTTATCAACCTTAGCATAATCTTATCTAGACGATGAGCCTTCGGTAAAATCTATGCCCAAATTGAATGTATGATACTCCAGTAAACAATTAGACTATATTTAGAGATGATCAAGTTTCAATTAGGGGCAGCAAGTTTCTTTCGATATCTACATTAACGCCTGTCAAACGTTGACCGGCAATAACAAACCTCATGTGTATCTATTTTGCATATACAGCCACTTCCCTATAACAAGCAACACATTCATGTGAGTTTTCGAATACATCAAAACTGTTCATGAATCTATCAACACAGAGGAGGGGAAAGACAAAGGAAACAGAAAGCGTAGAGTTCAGCTCATTCTTTCTATCCTTTTAATTTAAACCTATATTATTAATCAGTTTAAACTGGGCTTTAATAGATTACACAGACAATAATAATCTCTCTCCACTATTATTAATTTACTATTTTCTCATAGAGGACCAGTTTTTTTTCTTCTGGGTAAACTTTGTTTTGTTAAACTGTTTTTAGATGAATTTTTCTATTTTTGTTGTCTATTTAAATGTAATAGTTTCGTGAGGTAAGGATTTCAATTTAGTTATACTTAATGAAAGTGAGAAGTTAAACTCATTTGGTTTTCTGCATTTTTAAAGTAATATCTTATCAGTTTATATTCTGGCCAAAATTTGTTTTGTTAAACTGTTGTCGACTTTTCTTTATCCTAACAAATTTTCACAAGCGAGATTCTCTAATTATTGAAAATAAATTCCTAAACGAAATTTGTGAGATTAGGATTTCATTTTATACTTAATAGTTTTTAATTTACATGATTTGGTGAAGTTCGAATTAACCCATGATCCATTTTAAGAGATTTCAAAGGTCTGTCGTTATCTAAAGGTCGTTAAATTTAAGAAGGAACACGGCGTATTCCTCTAGAGTGTAAGGAGCAAACTAAAGTTTTCAGCGACAAAATAAATCGATAAATTGTAAGCGAGAAAGTAATATTTACTGTAAAGGAATCCAGTATACTCATTGTTTGAGTTGGTAGCTTACAAAGTTATCATGTTGAATTTAATGTATAGTAAACACTTGTTATAGCGTCGCTTGAAATCATATATTATTACATAATGATATTAGCCTATCAACTAACAATGTTTATACGTATTTGTTTCAATTTGTATTTGTAATATTTATATGTTCTCGAAAATGGCTTCTAAATAATTAATAATTTTTTTTTTCAATGAGTTAGGGAACAAAAAATTTAGTTAATTTGTTAAAAGCCTTAAAAAATATATGTTTTAAGTGTGGCCTTTATGCTGCTTGCAAACATATTTCATGGAACTGTTCCGATGATAGAATTTAAATCAACTCCTATAAAAGCGAGTGTACGTCCGTAAGTACTTACATTCGTACGTAGTACGTGAGTAACATATAATATAACAGCTGATTTCACCCATCATCTGGTATACTTAAACAAACCCGGTGTAGATACAGTTTGGGGTTATCTTTACAACGTCAATCGTTATGATTTCTTGTGAAGTAGATTTTTTAAAATATGAATTATAGAACTAATTTATACTATAATATACGTTATAATATTTGATATGAGGTTATAAACTGTATATAAATACAACCTTTTATCATCAATATATTTGTTTATACAAATTTAAAGAAGAGAACCTATTCGTTTAACTTCGGAAACATTCGTACATATTCGTATAAAATATAAACATATTCGATTGTTAATTTCGTCACTATAATATTAATAACTTCTAAATCATGTAATCTATCAATATGAAATGAAAATCAATTAAAAGATACTATTTTTATCTCTCTTTAAATATATAATAACGTATGTAAATAGAAATGTTTAACAAATAGGCCTACAGTTTTATAATCCTTATTATTATACACATTTATCGAGATAAAAATCGCCGTTAGCATAGTTAGGTAGACCTTAATGTTGTTTTTAAATAGTTTGAAATCTGATGTGTATATAATTAATCAGATTGTGATTTTTCACGGGGGCTTATTAGTTGTATTATGGATTAATTATTGTCAGCAATAGATCCAGTTTCACAATACTAGTAGGAACTTCAATAAATCGTCAGATAGCTAGAGGAGATTTTGCTACTGAAATATTGTTGACATGGTTTTTTACAACTGTTGTATTGAATTCTTGTGGCTTTACAATTAATAGCACTTAATTAAAATTACATACAAAATTTAATACGTTTGTTGCAATTTTAATAATGAATATTGTTAGAAAAACTACAATGAATTAATTTGATTATCAGCTGATGAGGATCAAAGTAAATGTCTCGTTCAGTCGGCATTGGAACTTATGTAAAAATTATACAAGAATATAATTAATAAAAAGTACATACTAATAAAATAATTTAACCATTACTTATAAAATTTTCAGCTCATAAATAATAATAAATATCGTGGAACTTTGACCAATAAGATTCAGGTAAAAACCCTTTAAAATTTAGTGTTTTCCTATTAGTTAAGATGTATTATTGTAGTTAGTTTGCCTACAAGTAATATAAACTATATAATAAGATAAAAAACAAAAATTATTGGAACGTACGTTATAGTATAACAATTATAACAATTACAATTTCTGTAGATACCATGAATAATAATTATAACA
The DNA here is from genome assembly GCA_018207615.1 of Philaenus spumarius. Taxonomy (NCBI): domain Eukaryota; kingdom Metazoa; phylum Arthropoda; class Insecta; order Hemiptera; family Aphrophoridae; genus Philaenus; species Philaenus spumarius. The sequence continues at coordinate 85,973 of JAGFPH010001739.1, forward strand.
TTAAAATTAGTGTTCAGATTGAACATTTCGTTCAAAACAACCAACGTTAGAACTTTAGTAATTCCTTTACACCCAAAGTAAAAATATCTAAATTATCGTCCACAACAAAACCTTCGTTTAGTTCCACGTCCATTATCTCAACCAGTGAACATAATACAGTAATGGCTTCAATCTTTCCCTGACTTTCCCGTAGCCTCTTTCACCTCAATTTGTTCCTGGTCAATTAAGTAAATTGAACTAGGTCATGCCATAAATATACTCTTATTGTAAAGAATAGAGTTGTCTAAAAGGATTGTGTGGATTTGTAAATAAAATCAAAAACCTGATTTAACGTCTCCTACTTTACAAAATTGAATCACGTAATAATTTCTGTTTACTAATAGCTAACAAATTTATTATAAATTTACATTAAATAAAATGACATCAACAAATTGTTATTTTATCAACGGGAGACAAGGAACATATTTTGTGTTTAGTATAAACATGGTGATAAGTTTTACATTACATTATAAAATTATAATTTGTTTGTTTTATTTTTCTAATAACAATTTAAAAAGTACAATTTATATTGCTATAAATTACAATGTCCCCATACATTAAAACATTTTTCAACTTACTTTCCATCTAAATCTTATTTTTAATATCACTTAGAATTACTATTTACCATCATACCATCATTATCAATAATGATTTACCAATTCACTGTAATTTATAGTTGTATTTACTGGCGTAGTGGTTACACAATGGGAATACACGAAGATTTTTAAATATTACTGTAACGGACAACCAGCAAAACATCTATATTGCTTCAGAAGGTATTATTAATACTTAGACCGTTAGTACAGTAAAGTAGTTGTATCTCGAATTAATATTCAGCCATTTTGTTTGAATTTGTTTACATTGACGAACTGGTCCCTTGTAAAGGACTTTTTGTTGTAGGAGTACGAGTATGTTTTGTTATTAGCAAAACTATAGCTGGGGTTTGTTAAGTTATATATATATATATATATAAGCCAAATACCACTCACTAACTCATCACGAAATCTCAAAAACTACTGAACGGATTGGAACAAAATTTGGTATGTAGCTTCCTCTATGGCCATAGGTGCTCACTAAGAAAGGGTTTCAAAAAATTCGAAATCGTAAGTGGGGGTTTGGGGGGATCAAAGTTACTAAATCACGATTTTCCAAAACTACCAAACTGATCGGAATGAAATTTTGGTATGTAGCTTCATCTAGGGCCATAGGTGCTAACTAAGAAAGGTTTTCAAAAAATTCGAAATTTTAGGGGGTTTGGGGGGATCAAAGTTACTAAATCACGATTTATCTAAAACTACTGAACGGATTGGAATGCAATTTGGTAAGTAGCTTCATCTAGGGCCGTAGGTGCTGGCTAAGAAAAGGTTTAAAAAATTCGAAATCTTAGGGAGGGTTTGGGTGGGTCAAATTTACAAAATCACGATTTTTCCAAAACCACCAAACGGATTGGAATGAAATTTGGTATGTAGCTTCATCTAAGGCCATAGGTGCTCACTAAGAAAGGTTTTCAAAAAATTCAAAATTTTAGGGGGACTTTGAGGGATCAAAGTCATTAAATCACGATTTTTCTAAAAGTACTGAACGGATTGGAATGAAATTTGGTATGTAGCTTCCTCTAGGGCCGTAGGTGCTGGCTAAGAAAGGGTTTTGAAAAATTCGAAATCTTAGGGGAGGGGGTCAAATTTACTAAATCATGATTTCTATGAAACTACTGAACGGATTGGAATAAAATTTGGTATGTAGCTTCCTCTACGGCCGTAGTGCTGGCTAAAAAAGGTAGGCCTACAGTCAACAAAATCCCCAGGTCAAAATGGCTGCCGTTCAAAAATACAGTTCTAGAAGATGTCACACGAAGGTACTTCCATGGTCTGAAAAATCAATGCCAGGGTTTCACTACAACTGCAACACCGATTATCACAAAGACAAAACAGTTGCACTAGGTCCTATGACTACATGTAAATGGTGTACAGCTATGAAGTGGTATAAATGACATGGTTTAGAACCTACGATTCATATTCTTATGACACACAAAAGTACCATCATTTGACGCATTTATTTCAATAAAATAATTATGCATTAGCGAAGCATTGCCGGGTCAGATAGTAAAATATATTTGTATATAAAAAAAAAAATGCAAATGTTATCGTTTTGAAAACATAAATAAATAATAATAACAAAACTAATATTAAATACAAACCAAAATATTGGTGGTCATACTTTGTAACCATTTTTATAATAAAGAAGTAAATGTTTTTATTTAGATATTGTTGCAATTTCAAAATTGTTAAACAAAATATTTAAACAAAAAGTATTTTCCTTCTGTAGGTGTTTTACAAAATCCTAAATCTATCAAAAAAATTAATTACGTCCTATTTTGTTTTGATTGATAGCTTCACGATTTTAATACGATTTTTCAATTTGATTTTTATGGAGAATTCCGACTCTCAGTGTGCTGATATAAAATGTGAAAACTGCAAACATGTAAAATGGGTATACATAGAAGAACAACTCAATTAGCAAATATATTTGGAGATTTTGTTTCGAATTTTGAAGTATATGATCGCAGATTGGCATCATAAACCGACTTATACAGATGGTTCAGTTTCACTAAAATGAAACAGATACGGAATCCTCGGTTCAACTTGCACTTAAACAATTATACATATTGCTAGCATTACTCATTTATTTATTTTGTTATAAAATTGCAGCGGCTTTCAATTCTCTTCAACAGTCCTTCGCCATATTAGTCTTGGCCTTTCTCTATTTTTACTCTTTTGGGGTTCCGCCGACTCACTGATAGCATAGCATATTAATTAATTGTCTTATTGCTGCCTGATCGCATGGGCGATCCAGTGAGATTTTCTTCTCTTAAACTGTTGTACATTAAAGATCCTCCAGAAGTTTTCTCTGGGCATTATGTTTGTCCACCTATGATGTTTTGTGGGCATTTACTTACGAAATATTTGTTTTTTCGTGTAGTAATATTGGTAGTAGCTTTCCAGCTTTCGCGTCTGTATCAACTCCTATAAAAGTGTACGTACGTACGTACGTGAGTAACATATAATACAACAGATGATTTAACCCATCATCTGTAATACTTAAACAAACCAAGTGTATAGATTATACTTTGGGGTTATGTTTACAACTTCAATCATTATAATATCTTATGAAGTTACAGAATATCTCTACGTATGCTGAAATAAGTTATAATATTTTCTTTGAGGTTGTAAATTGTATTTAACAACCTTTTATCATCAATATATTCGTTTATACAAATTTAAAGAAGAGATACCTATTCGTTAAACTTCGGAAACATTAGTACAAAATATAAACATTCGATTATTAATTTCTGCCCTATGATATTAATAACTTCTAAATCATTTGATCTATTAATATGAAATAAAAAGCAATTAAAATATAATAGTTTTAGCTTTCTTCAAAAATAACGTATATAAATAAATTTGTTTAACAAATATGCCTACAGTTTTATAATCCTTATAATTGTTAACATTACCGAGTTAAAGATTCCCGTCAGCACCGATAAACTCTATGGGTTTTAAATAGTATTTTTTTAAATGATGTATTTCTGATGTGTATCTACTGGCTGTGATTTTTCACGGGGCTTACTAGTAGCGGCTACATAATCTTAAGTACTATATAATAAGAATACTTTTAAAAAATAATTTCAGTGTAAAAGACACAGTTTTTGAATTAGGTATTGTTCTTAGGTTATGGCATCGTTGGAGAAAAACATTTAAGGTTTTCGTATTAGATCTAACACAACGCTATTAAACGAATCTATCACATTTTTAGTATGATTTTTTTTAAATAAAAAAAATTTGAAATCTTGGGTAATCTCAAAAATCGAGCTTTTATTAACAAGAATGCATGTTTTCACTAACTTACCGGTCGTTGTAATTAAAAACAAACCTCCCTATTTCATTTCTTATATACAGCCTAAGTGCTTGACGAGACTAATGGATCTTGTCAAAATGTATTATATTCTGTTAGGCTTATTATGTTTTAACAACTTTTCTACATTTAGGTTTTACGGTGTACAACACGAAACCCCCTTCTTTCTCACTTCACTCGAGTAACAAGTCATAAATTCCACAACAACTGTTGATATTTAGCTTACATTCTCAACAGTTTAAATATAGTTTAACACATTCACTGCTACGCAAATTTCGTATTTCCTATGCTAGGAGCTGACCTTTTATTTTTTATGTTTATAACCTAAATGAGTAGAAGTTACTTTATTTTTTATTTTTGAACCTTTCTACGTAATAATCATATTTAAAAGCGTCCATAGTACATAGTCTTAAAATTGGCGTGCGAAGAACGCAATTCTCTTTGTATTGAAAATTCTCTGAATACAGGGGTTGGCGAGCAAAGCACGCAATGCATTGTGTATTGAAAATTCTCCCAATACGGGGCTTGACGTGCGAAGCACGCAAAGCACTGTGCGTCGGCCGCTTCTCATAGTATTCAGTGCCAAGTTCACATGTGCGTCTTAGCAGTGAACGTATTAGTAAGCTAATCTAACGATGAATTTTTTTAGAATTATATACTTAAAAACATCGACCAACATTTGGTGTGATCACGATAGTTTTAATAGTTAGCATCGGCAGAGAAAAGTCAATGGTTTTGAGTTCATATCCTGATCTAAGATTATGTTTTTTTTAACTTTAACACAAGCCAGTTTTTGAAAAATAGAAACCATGAGAAGAGGCAAGTGATCGGCCTTGAAATGATTGCTCACCAAGACTCGTCATTGAAGGAAACCACATTATCGTCTTTTATTTCGAGTAATTTCTAACAAAGAACTATTAAAATTATTCCTTACATTGGTACTGAGATGTTTATTTTACTGTAAATTTGTAAAGTTTCATATTATCAGATTATACTAACAGTTATAAAAAGGTTTTTATTTAAAATTGAACCGTCTGGAGGAAAGGATGTTAAATAGAATGTAACTTATGGCTGTTGATAAATCCAATTTAAAACAAATGCATCTGCCAATCATAAATAAACCGGAAAAGCACTAGATTTAATCGCGCGCCAAAGGTCACCTCAAACTGTCACAAAGGTTCAAAAATTACTATGTGACACTAAAAATAAAAAACACTCTCACCATACAACACAACAGTTTTATCTTTCAAATTGTCATGAAATAATCTTAACAAGTTGTAAATTTAATATATATTGTGGTAGGAGTTATTTATATTTTGGTGGAAGAGACCATGGACAGAAAGTGACGTCTCCCAAACTCATACACTGGTAATATAAACAAAATTTGCACTTTCAGGAAACTTCCACAAAAGTCATTACTGTTGTTTGTAAATTATATGCTCTATAAAAATATTTTAAATATATAACTTTTTCTGTGGTAACATATTTTAATACTACTTATTTAAAAATACTAAATATATAATACACAAAAATAAATAATAATTTCAAATAAAGACTTTTAAAATGTTATTCCACAAGGCAGTATCTTAAAATATTTTTTTTTGTGGTAACAAAGTTGGCTCTTCAATGTTGAGTGATAGACAAACAAGGGTTACTGCTATACCCTAAATACAAAGTTAAAAATTAATCTTCTGTCAACAAAGAGCACAATTCTGTGGAAATAATTTTAAGGTCTAGATAAGGGCAGTGTAAATAAAATATTAAATAACAAACAAATTTTGTAGAACTTTGCAGTAATTGAAAATACTGAAGTCCTAACACAGGTGATCGCGGAACAGACTGCTTATAAATGAAGGATTTAAAATAGTGGAGATGTTTTCGTACTTGTGGCATCATCCCTAGGGCTGCATCCTCCTCGTGGTTATTTCTATTTTATAAAAATTACATATTTTAGTGTAATACAAGTGGTTATCAATTGATAATAACCATTAGGTATGTTTTAAAACAAAACATTTATGTAGCTAGTGGGTGTTTAAAAGAATTGCATAAAGGTTAATTTATATAATGCATTGATAATACTTTCTGGGACTGGCAGGACAAGGTGTGCAGTCGAATCTGTTTACCAGGAACATTGTGTTGAATATTACGAGTAAAACATTTTAACGGCACTGATAAGAATAATTTTTATGAATAACTATAAAGAGTGAAATCATTAACTCCGAAAATGAAATGCTCAATACAAGGAAGTTGAAGCCAAGACGCTGACGTCCCACTTAAGTCTATTAACCTATTTCCTCTAAGAAGATTAAAAAAATTAGCTCTAAATGAAGAAAGGTAAAATTAATTAAATGTATTATTAATCCTTGTTTTGTACAAGTTATCACTACTAGTTTCTCTATTATTATGTTTATATTATATTTTATCCCTTGTAAATCGAAGAACTTGTAAACTAATAAACATTTCCTGTACATATTTATTTTAATATTATTGAAAAATGAATTAAATGTTTTGCCGCACGTTTATGTATTATTAATTGATGAAGAGTGTCACGCAAGGGTGGTGCTTCTCGATGATAGTAAGGGAGATCGGCGTCCCTCTCTGCCCAGATCCAAACATAACACTCGTATGTAATAGACCATCACTTACAGTTTAATTAGCAATCCTTAAATTATTTAATATGAATTAACAATTATTTAGTATAATTTATTTAATACCAATTATGATTGGTTAAAACATAATTAACATAATAAGATTTAGATAATCTAAAATAAATATCGTGTAATTAGTTACTATAAAAAAATTTATTCAGGGTAATTAGTTCATGCAAAATTGATTTAGGGTAATTGGTTAATCTAAAATTAATATTTAAAATTGTTTTATTCGGCATTTATTTAGGATTTTATAATGTAAAATTATAATCACGCAAATGGGTAATCTAAAATTAAAGTTTAAAAAAATGTATATACAAAATGTATTTATTAAATGTTTAATATAACATTTTAATCAGATTATTGGATAATTTAAAAACGTCTAATAATAATTGGTTGATACAACATTTTTTCGGGAAATTTTATAATGTAAAATTCTAATCTCGTAATTGGGTATTTGAAAATTAATGTCGTGTAAAAAATGTATTTACTATGGTAATTGGATAACATACAATTACAATCAGATAATTGGTTAATTTAAAATTAACGTATTTATTTAGGGAAATTTTATAATGTAAAATTCTAATATCGTAATTAATCTATACAAAATGTATTTACTATGGTAATTGGATGACATACAATTACAATCAGATAATTGGTTAATTTAAATTTGACGTCTAATAATTGGTTGATACAACATTTATTTAAGGAAATTTTTTAATGAAAAACTATAATCTCGTAATTGGGTATTTTAAAATTATCTCTTGTAATTAATCTATACAAAATGTATTTACTATGGTAATTGGATAACATACAATTATTACAATCAGATAATTGGTTAATTTAAAATTAACGTCTAATAATTGGTTAATACATTTATTTAGGGAAATTTTATAATGTACAATTCTAATCTCGTAATTGGGTATTTGGAAATTAATGTCTTGTAATTTATCTATACAAAATGTATTCACTATTGTAATTCGATATCATGCAATTACAATCAGATTATTAGTTAATTTAAAATAACGTCTAATAATGGGTTGATACAACGTTTACTATGTTATTGAATAATCTAAAAATATAAGCAGGTAGTGTTTAGTATTCATAAAATACAATTATATCAAGAAATAAATTATTTTAACTATATGAAGAAACACATGTTTAACTATTATATTGTCATTATGTTACTTTCTTTTTCTTTATTCTTTTCTCTGTTCAATTTCAAGTTCTGTCTCTCTAATTTTGTAAAACCAATCTCTTTAATAAAACTTCTAATCATGTTATTTCATACATCTATTTATACCTTTTTTATTACTATAATTTATTTATTACTTATTGAGTCAAATGGAAGACTTTTAATTTTATTAGGAAGAAACATCAGAATTCAAATCAAAACATAATCTACATTAGGCCTACCTACCTATTTATACTAATGATGTTCAGGTATTTGAATTAAAACTAAGATACAGTCCACTAAACTAATTATAAGTTATAACCAAAGGAAAAAGGTAGTTTGTTATTCTAAAATTATTATCGTGAAATTGGTTGATAAAAAAAGTATAGTGTGCGGTCGTGGGACCCTCGTCAGGAAGGAAGTTCATCAAGCCATTTCTTCAATTCTTTTACCATCATTAACGGCAACATACACACATAATTTTAATCTTTTAATTGCCGTTTATTATAAGATTGTTCTTTATACAATTATTTTCTGTTTCCATACGTTTAATGTTATAAATAAAGGTGTAGAATTAAATATAACATCAAAGCTAAGACGATAAACGCAGTTAAATGTCCGTTCATTGTAAATACATTCAATAAACATAAAATGTTCGTTCATCAGTCCAGGCATAACCTAAAATTATTGTGTGTATGTTTAATTTATTTTACCTGTCTTAACGGCAATACATAAAATAATTTTAGGTTAGGAATAGACTTAAAATTACTTTCTAGGCCTAACATAAAATTATTATATGTATGTTGCCGTTAAGGCAGGTAAAATAATTTAAATATACACACAATAATTTTAGATTGGGCCTAGACTGACAAACGAACATTTTATGTTTGTTGAATGTATTTACAATGAATGGACATTAAACTGTGTTTTCCATCTTAGCTTTGCTGTTATAGGCCTATTTAATATATAATAACATTAAACGTATGGAAACAGAAAATATCGCCGATCTGTTTTAATTTAAATTGATAAACCAAAACACAATTTTCTTGAATGTATTTACATTCATTGCCACAGCAACCAATTTTGCAACGCTTTTTCGTTACTCGTATTTTACATTTGTCATTGCCATAGCAACCAATTAATAACACTTTGTTTCGTTACGGATTAATTTCCTATTTGTTCACTATTACCGCAACCCGCTTTAAGAAACTCCGTTACAAAAATTATTTAGGATATTCGAATAATATAAAATGATTATCGAGTAATTTAATAGGTTATATATAATTATTTTCGGATATTAATTTTATAGAAGTGATTCTCTCTGGAGCATAAACTTAAAAACTGCAATAATTAATTTAATTCTATGATTCTCAGATGGGAACTTGTTTTAGAGCTCGTTTCCTATACTTACTTAAATTTATAAATCAGTTAGTTATTAATATTCTACTAGTATTTTAATTAATATTTCTAATTACGTAACAAAATAAGAAAGGTATAACCTTCTTACAACAGCCATGTAAAATAATATTCAGATATTGTAAAGTTTTTGTTATCCCATAACTTCTTCATCTCTGGAAACAGCATTCACAGTTTTCAGAATCGTGACGTAATCCCAAAATACCGCCTCTAGCTGCTTTCTCGAATCTTTCCCCAAATCCTCACCTTAAAGAAATTCAGATTATACTTACGACATTCCTTCTTTTTTATACGGTTGTTTTCGTACATTTCGTTTTATATTAAATGAACTGCAACCGACTCTTGAAATATACCGAACAAAATGTCAAAGGCAAAAGAAAATGTTACTTTTAAAAGGTCAACAGAGATATGCTATACTGTAATTGATTTTTCTTTATATTCCGCAAATGGAATTCCTGGCTTATATTTTCTTTAGAGCAGTACAGAAAGCTTACCAATTGAAATCCTTGGTAAAATATTTAAAACATATGATATTATTAGATGTGACCTTTGAAAAGATTATTCTTCCAAGTAATATAAACAAGAACATTCTTCTGAAAAAAAACAAAGCAAAGTGGTCATGACTTTAGTGCTTAAGCACGAAAAAAAGCACTAAAGTATTCCCTCAAGTGCCTCAGGAACGACAATTCTTAATTGTTAATTAGTTAGTAACCGACCTGTCTGCTTTTGACGAATAATCATTTAAATTTATTCATTTTGACCACACCCGTACAAAGTCAAAATGTCGAAGATCGTGTGCAAGTGGATTTTTAAAGGGCAGCAACTTGAAAAGGGCATAGCTTCAGCAGTTCCTTCCAGGAATAATGTATTAAGATAACACTTGTATACAAATATTTGCTTTTATTATAATTTATAAACAAAATTTTTTTTGCTCAATTATTTGATAACAATAAATCTAATATAAGTCAATTTTACTGAATGTTGAATTGATTTCTTACTGTGAATATAAAAAAAAGATGAAAAAAATGTGTCAAATTGTAAACGTGTAGATGAGTTTCGTTCCTTGATTACACGTGTTTTATTGTGATTAAAGATTTGTTTAGAAGATTATATAAATATTTCCAATAACTTTCTGCATAATTACCATGTATAGTTTCATACATTATGAACAGCGATTATGTGGGGTTACGTAGGTAGTTGTCCAAGAATGTTCTGGTTGTGAGATGTGGTATCGAAAGTAAAGGTAGCGACAACAGTAGCGTAGAAACAAACCAGTCTTGCATTTAACTGTTCTTTATTTTAAATTTGGCACTAATCCCTAGATGTAGAGGACAAAAAGTGCCCATGAGGCTTAACTTCAGAAACGTAGTACCCCTCTTATTTTGAAACAATTGTTCAGATCTATCTCTGATGTTACAAACCATTATTCACATTATAAACGTTTTCAAAGAAATTATAATCTTATTATCGCTTAAGCCGTGTCCTACAGTCAAGAGAATAAAACTTGCAGCAAAAAGCATTTTACATTTCAACAGTACCAAAGTTAAAACAACGATTATGTCTGCTCCTTTGTAAAACACTCCGACTTGAGTTGTTTAGAAGGCGAGAGACTTGAAATACATTTAAGAAGGTGTAACGTAAATAATTGAATTGTATTTAAAATGACTTCTGCTTACGGAGACGGAATTATGTAAATATAAACGCTAAATCTACTTAAAATTATTTATATATAAGAAAAGGAAATAACTTCTGTGTCTACAACAGTTTATTGAGAATACTTTAGAATTTAACGATTACATTTCCCTAATTTATACATGAATCCCAATGTCAAAGTTAGCCTAGTTCATATGAACTGTATTTGGATTCATTACGGTTGGTTCGAAATTTTTTAAATATATTTACTTTTTTCAAGGAGTAATTCAAACCCATCTACAATGTGTTTGACGTCAAGACTTTCAGTTACAAAGATTGTTTGAAATAAGCCATTTACAATTTGCACATGTGGAGTCATATAATCATTTTAATTTTGTTATCTACGAATATGGCGTTCATTACCATAAATACCACGACTTGTACCTCAAAATATTCAATTGCAAACCGGAGTTTAATTAATTTAAAGAAAGCTAAGAACTGAACATCGTGATGATAAACACTTTGACATTATGTGCTACCGTTTCAAAATGACGATCAAAACGTATACCTATCATTCCAGTTGATTAAACATTTTGAAAAGATAACATTGATGTGTAAGTAAAGACCTTTCAAACAGTATGTTACACGATTTTCCAAATTTTCAGATCTGACTTTTTTGGAATTTTCAAATGTTTTAACTCAAAAGTTTTAAACAGCAAAGTAATCATATTTTGTGATCATTTGATTTATCTATAAATGTTTAAGGACCTTAAAACGATTACGAATTATAACGAAGGAAGGACAGAATAGATAACGATATAAGTACACAAATCAATAGGCAATTAAATTAATGACTTCTTTCCGGGGCTACTTGGTAGAACGGGATTACGTAAAAAAATCAGGAGGTCAATTAAGCCGAAATACGACCTTTAGGGCTGAATGTTTGTGTACGGTTATGCAATTGCATTTTGAAATGTTGAAAGTGCTTGTTGTTCTATTTGTGAGCAGGAATAAGATGATCAATTGATACATTGATAGATTTTGTTTTCACTCATAATATTAATACAAAACCATTAATTATATTCAAAACTAAATTAAAACTTTTTAAATAAATGTTTGTAAAATGTGTTTCGCATTATATATTATCATCCAGTCTTTCAGTGGACATGCGGTATAATTTAATGCTATAAATAGTCAGTTATTGCCTAAATATATTCAGATTTTTCGAAGCTAAATGTGCTGTGCTGAACACCATCTATGTGTATATACCACATATATAGTAATGAAATAGTAATGCAATTTTAATTTTCAAAACATTATACAAAAATAAATGCTCGAAGTATCTACCAAATTCAATGCCTATTGCGTCTTCTGTGGGAAACTAACAGTTATAGATTTTATAGATATACAACCAATTTGATTCCTCTCTCTAAAAACTAGTCCCTATATTATGTGAGATTTAGTGAACGAGCAGGAAAGTGTATGTCTTTCGATTCAAAGAATGCATAGTTTCTACATGTTGGTATTTCAAAAAATGCTATTAAACAACATTATTAAACAAAAAATTAATAATATTTTTAGTCAATACAAAGCTTTAGAATATTTTATGTTAAAAAAATGTACAAGTTTCAATTTGATCAAAGTGTTTCACAAATAGGCCTATCTATTACGAATCCAGAAAGAGTGATATTTCAAACAGTTAAATTGTTATGGCAAAAAATGGAGAAGAATTGCAGAAGCAATAACTAGAATCACAATAGAAAAATTGCTTTTAAAAATAACGTTTTTATTGGTGTATGAAACACAAACTAATATTTATAAAACTGTTTAACTTTCTTATAACCATGTGGGCAACTTTCGGCGAAATCAGATTGTTTATATTCAGGAGAGATAATTTAACAAGTTTGCACTGAATCCATGTTTCTGATAAATGTCAGAGTATAAAATTATCCCGATGTATATAAAGTACCTGATTATATTCCGAAGTGAAGGAGAAAATAGGAAGTGCGTGACCAGATTTTCATATCAGATAAGGTGTGGCGAAATTTGTGCATTTCCGTAATGGTCTTTTCCGGAACAATATATACGTACTTAAACATTAAATTGTAATACAAGTGGTTAGCTGCTTTTTTGTACTAATAACCATGCAACGCAAATAAATAATGGACTTTGTAAATAAAATGTACTTTGCATAGCATGCCAACAGCTTCCTTCTTCACTCTTGTTACACTCAATTTGTACTTAAAAATTGTTTTTAAAGAAGTTGTAAGATTAGTCATAATCTCAATGCTAAAAAGGTTAGTAAAATAAAATGTCTAAATTAAAAGATTTTCTTGCACTTGCAAAAAAAAAAATAATTTGTTCAGGGCATATGCGCAAGTAATGTATGTCTATCATAATTCGATTACACTAAACACATTAAAAAAATCTTTGGTCATAAAGAAGAATACCATTTTTGAAATGTATACTTTAGTGACTTTTGTTTTATATAAATGTGATGAAGCTGGAACGCTCATATGTGTATCTCAGTTCATTGAGGTTTGAGCGAACAAGTAATAGTAGTTGGTTACATACCATTCCTGAAATAGTGGACCATGTTTGAAAGACAGTCTTAGTGCCACCATCAATATAAATTGTAAATTCTACTTTTGTACAGCCTCTAAATACTAAACAATCGTTAATCATTAATCAATTAAATATTTCCATTAACAGCTGCTGATTTCAAATTTTGAAACAATGATTTTCGTAGGCCTATTTCTTTTAGGTTAACTTTGGTTTTCGTAAACAATGCCAACTATCTAGGTTGAACGTAAAAATAACACACACTATAACTTTTGGGTTATGTTTATTATTAATCATACACCTTTATTATTAAAAAAAAACATAATGTATGTATATAGAAGGTTCTAATGGGGCTTGCGTGCGGAGCACATATGGGTCTCCCCTGGTAAATACAATAGTTATAACATATTATAATAAATATATAAAATAAAGATACATAAAATATTTTGAATGTTTTAGGCAAAACCCTCGAGTTGTTATCTTCGCCTGGAAATCAGAGAGAATACAAGTATCTTTAAAATGTTACCAATTACAATCAAACGATGGAAGAACACTAACACCATATTAATGTTCTGGGTATCATCACCCAGCATCGACCGAATGAGACGGCAAAACCTCTAACGAACATGCTTTAATTCTACACTCTCCAAAAGAAGGTGCTTGATGGAAAGAAAACTACTACAGTAAGGACAACGTGGTGGATTCCCATGACGCATCAGAAATCCATGGGCGTATTCAATTCAAATTACAGTATTTAATATCAGTTAACTTTATTCAGTTCAGTCAACTACTTATACGGTTTCAAAGAAATTTTAAAATAGCTTAAACTTGAAATTCACTAAAAAAAATGACAATTTGTCAGAATTATGTAATTGTGTTATACTAATATTAGTACTAATATAGTTAAATAAATTTTGTACGTCGCATTTACCACCTCATACACAGCTTACGAATACTGTAGTACAACCTTATACTTCAACTTATAACAACGAATTAATGTCTTTTAAGTTATTTATTTGACTATCCAATGTTATTTTAAATTAAGTTTTTGCCTAACATTTTGCTCCTCCAAAGACTACATTCTAAATGTAATTATATTTAAGTGACATAATGAAAATTTAAACAAAATATATGAATACATAAACTGTCTTAATTAAACATTTATTATTGTTTTTCAAAATTCCTTTTGTTCTTTTATCAGTAAAGGTTGGTCAACATATTTAAACAGAGGGTTCATAAAAACTGTTTCACACAATTAATTATTTAGTTACTGAAAATAAGTAAACAAAACTTTGTATATATTATCTTGTATGTGTGGGAGGAGCGAGGGGTTAACAATTTCAAATGTAAAGGTAAGGTCATGTAATATACCATTGTAATTAAAAGATAAACATAATGGCGCAATCTAGATCTTAGTATCTTGTTTCAAAGTATTGGGCAATCAAAGTTCTGGAAAGTGATATTTTTATTGTAAAAGCAGGTATTAATTTGTTAATATTAGAAGTAGTTAATTGTTATAAGTAGGTTTTTTTTTAAAAAAAAAGGTTAGGCGCAAGTTTACTATTCGATCCTAGGCTTAACGTATGGCTACAGAAATGCAGTAATAATTTAAAAAACCTAAAAGGTTCTAACCTATAGTATGTAGACACAGTATGTTTACCTGTATTCAACATTTAACAGTAGAATGTAAAACAACGTCGTTGTCTGCAAAAATATTAGGCTAGGGTCGAATAGTAAACTTGTGCCAAAGGTTATATTGTAAATTGTTTATTACTGGATTCAAAAACTCAAATACAATCTAAAATTCAAACCACAACAAGATAGCACTTAGTTACATTTAAAAGGGATTTTCTAAACACTACTACAGTATAGTAAATGCTTAACACTATTGTAATGTTAACTCACTTGACAAACCTTTGTATATTCCAACGACAGATAAATATTCTCAATCATCTGGCCTAAATTAATCGTTCGAATTGTTTCCTTATAACTTCTTGAAAATAACAATAACGTTTGCTGAAAAAATTTCCTAACATATCTGCGGTGAGATTTCTTGACTGTTATAATATATTCGCTCTTTCAACTCTTCTAGGTTTCGTTTTGTAAACTACTGTTTTCAGATAGCCTCAAAGAATAAAAATCTAAAGGACTAAAATCTATTGAATGAGCAGGCCACTCAATCGATCCTGGCCTACCATCCATCTGCTTTCGAAATGAGTATCCAAAAACTCCCTGACTTGGCGCAAATAGGCGTAGCTCCATTTTGCTGGAATATTGGAGTATTTTACACATTTAAATTGGTATTTGTTACAGCAGGATGTATTTGCTGATGTAACAAGTCCATATATTTATCATTTTAGTGATCCTTCAATAAAAAATAACCTATTATTTATTATTAACCTATCTCCATAAACCCTCAGTTAGGGTTTTCCCTTGCCGAATATCGACCCTTGACCAATATCGACCTTTGACCAATATCGACCCTTGACCAATATCGACCCTTGACCAATATCGACAGTTGTGGCGATTAAATTATCCATGCAAACTGAAAGAACTCTCGTTACTAAAACTCACACTTCTAAAACAATCATCAGTTTCTGCCCATCACATTTATCATGGTTTCACAAAAATTGGAGTCTATCGCAATCGTCCACAATGAGTTTTTGAAGTGCTCTTAGTTTGAGTTTAAAAGTGTGAAACTTGTTTCTTTTAAGTTTTAGAAGCGTTCCTTGTGCAACGCTACGAACTGATTGATGTGATTCTACTGTAAATGCACTTAAAACCAATACCTGATTTGATTGCACTGATAACTAAATTTGATAAAATTAGATCTAAAGTAAAACTCTGTGTAAAATTCATTGAATAAGCGTACTGCTTGTAAGCGATTTCTTAAACCTTGTCTTCATTTGAGCGATTTATTTGTAAACGGCCAGAACTGAGTGATATCACAACACATATCAGGAACAAAACGAAGGAGATATTGCTAACCTATCTGTTGAGTATTCGTACTTCAGACTTGGTGATCTCACCTTTGACCGACCGTTATGTCAATCTGTCTCCCGTACTTTTGACCGGTCTGTCGTTTGAAGTATGCTGTACAAATCACATTATTATAATAAAAAATCGCCACTCTCGCTACGCATATCTTTTATTTAGTTTTACTGTCAACATTGATATGTTTAGTTTTATTTAAGTTTAATTGTTTTCTTTAAGTAAGCCCATACGTGTCATCATAGTTATAGTGTACTTTAGTGATTAATTGTACTAGTTGGCTAACACGCGGAGTGCACTACGATGTCGGTCTTCATACTACCAAATTGAGCGTCATCCCAACAAGAGAGAATACCACAATTACAGACATTAATTTAGCTATGGTGACACATTATTTTGTAACAATTTTCAACAATTGACATTTATTTTATTTTGGTCCTCCGGAATTTACAACGCCTTGAGTCGCACGTCATTAAACATTTATATAGCCGCTTTCTTTAACGGTATTAAACACTATGAGAACATGACAAGTGGTAACTTATCAGTTACGCATAAAGTAGAGAAAAGGTCAAGGGTTGTATTCTTGGTTCCATTTATATGAAAATTATTTTCCCAACGTTTTTCAAGTCCTACACATACAAACTTATATTAGTGGTACCGTTCTACATTTATTTACAGTTTCATTTTGTAAAATATGTTACATTTAACCTCAACAACCTATTTATTCGTAATATTAATAAATGAATAATCTGCTTTGATGTTATAATAAAGATATAAATTTCCAGAAATTTGATAGTCCATTTCATTGAAACTAATCAAGATACTAAGTTCTAATTTGATCCATTCTGTTTCTTGTTTAACAAGCTTTACAATTTTGTATATTTATAAATATAATCGAGCTTGACTTGTGAGAAATATTATTTCTAAAAGTAAAAAAAAAATACAGAACACAATAATTCTCTCAAAAATACGATTATTGGTCAAACGCGTTTCAACGAACGACAAAGTCGTCACGTAGGTCTTGTGTCACTGTAGATGACGA
>JAGFPH010001739.1:138837-165796 GCA_018207615.1 Philaenus spumarius
TTGTGACAACATTACGACACAATATATTAACATTTAAATTTATGGCTAAGATCATTTAGTTATATTTAAATTATTGTAATTGGTAAAAGTGGTGATAATTGTGAAGTTATTGCATAAGTGGTAATAATTTGTATTTAAATTTATGGCTAAAATAAATAAATTACATTAAAATTATTGAGGCCGGTGATTAGTTCAAATCATTTTGTAGTTATTGCATAGGTGGTATTAGTTTGTATTTAAATTTATGGCTAAAATAAATAAATTACATTAAAATTATTGAGGCCGGTGATTAGTTCAAATCATTTTGTAGTTATTGAATAGGTGGTAATAATTTGTATTTAAATTTATGGCTAAAATAAATAAATTACATTAAAATTATTGAGGCCGGTGATTAGTTCAAATCATTTTGTAGTTATTGCATAGGTGGTATTAGCTTGTATTTAAATTTATGGCTAAAATAAATAAATTACGTTAAAATTATTGAGGCCGGTGATTAGTTCAAATCATTTTGTAGTTATTGCATAGGTGGTATTAGTTTGTATTTAAATTTATGGCTAAAATAAATAAATTACATTAAAATTATTGAGGCCGGTGATTAGTTCAAATCATTTTGTAGTTATTGCATAAGTGTTATTAGTTTGTGTTTGTCAACATTATCTTTTGAAAGCTTTTTATTTCATATTGAAATGTCATATGATTTAGAAGTGTATTATATTATAATGAATATATCAATAATCGAAACTGTTTATATCTTATAGGAAGATGTACGAATGTTTCCGAAGTTGAACGAATAGGTTATTCTTCTTTAAATTTGTATAAATGAATAAATATTAATTATAAAAGGTTGTATTTATATTGATTTTATAACCTCAACCCAAATCTTATAACGTATTTTAGCCTACATTATTTCTATAACTCATATTTAAAAAAATATACTTCACAAAAGACATTATATTATTGATTGAAGTTGAAAACATAAAAAATAAAGTATAAACTACGCTAGATTTTGATTACGTATTACAGATGATGGGTGCAATCAGCTGTTATATTGCACGTAGGACGTACACTTGCTGTTATAGGAGTTGATTTTCTTAAACAAGGTTAGTTTGAATGATTGTTTTAGTACTTAGATGCAGTATCATATCCTATTGTTTTACACTCAAATGTATATTGAACATAACATTACACTGGTTCATGATAAAACAGCTGGAAAGAGAAGGTCTAACCCCAATGAATGGGCTAAAACTAGAAAAAGAAACAAGGGTAAGAATTCTAGGTTAGGTTTCTTAGCTATATTGTTGCAATAACCTTACGAGCTGGCATATTTAAAATAAACTAATTTGTATGTTGTTTATTATGCTTCACAATTTTCAATTTATAATATAACCATTAACATAAAATACGTTTCAAGTTCAAGAAACTACAGTATCCATAAGCACGTGGTAAAAGTTTAGTATACGCCTCCACTTTCAGATGAATGTGTAGATACTTGAAACATATATTTTTATGAAACACTAATGTTGGAAGTTTTTTTCAGGGACAACTAACAAGACCTTCGCGAATATCCACAATGCAAAAACTACAGAAAAAATTTCGGTGCACAAATCTGAAGATGATTGATATTCGTGATGGCAACTATATATAACTTCAAACAAAACATTTCAAAACGGGTTTATTCTGAAATAGAGCAGGGATGTCAAACTCAATTTAGCATAGGGCCATATATTAAATTTAGAATGTGTAGGCGGGCCAGATTCAGATTTGAAAAAATGTACTGAATTATTACAAAATTTTATTTATTTAATTATGTAGTATATAATATACGGTTGTTAAAAATCATATCAAAGTTATAAAAGAGGGTAATTATGTTGAGCTCGAAGATCCAGATACCTGACTTCTCTTGTTTTTGACAAACTAATTGATGCCAGGTATATTCATTGTAATTATTTTAAGAATTGATTGGAGATGTTCATTCGTAAGTCTTGTGCGATGTTTGTTCTTATTGATTTTCATGACAGAAAACATCTGCTCACATAAATAGGTACTGCCAAACATGCACAGAATGCGTGCTGCATGCTTTTTTAATTCCGGTTAGTTATCCGAACTCTTGAAATATTGTGTATAAAATGTAAGAGCGTTAACCTCTTTAAATTTTTCTTTCAAAATACTGTCCGATTGAAGATCTACCAACTCCATTTGCAAATAAAGTGGTGCCTGTGAAGCTTCAAAATTGAATGGATTGTTGAAAATTGGGAATTCCATTTCATTTATTTTGTGGAAGTCCTTAAAACGGTTGTTGAATTCCGTGATCAGATTTTGCAGAAGTTGAGAATATTGATGCAATTTTTTTTGGTTCACTGTGCCAAATGATTTTAAATGAGGGAAATAATCCAAAGTTTGATTTTTTACCTGTTTTCCCACAGCCTCAACTTTTTTTCAAAGGCTTGAATACATGAATACATTTGAGTGATAATCAGATATCTACCCTGTAACTTTACATTCACATCAGTCAAATGTTTATTCATATCTACCAGAAAGGCACAATCAACCCACCAGTCATTGTCATAATCAATTGGGTTGCCTTTTTCTAACATGAAAGCTTGAATAGGGAATGTCAAGTAATGCAAAAAATCTTTCTAAAACTCGACTGAGCCAACGAACTTTGGTGAAATATGGGACATCAGAAAACTTTTCGTCCAAATCTTGTAAAAACTGCCTAAACTATAGGTGATTTAGTCCTCTGCTCCTTACAAAATTTCCTATTTTAATTATAGGTGCATGACATGGTCCATTTTTAAATGTTTGGATGCCAATGTTTTCTGATGAATTATACAGTGAAATCCCACAAAATTCCCTGATGTTTTCTGTTTTAATTTAGTTACAAGCCCGAATGTTTGCCAGCCATGTGTCTGCTAGAACCTTTTTTCCATTGTTTCTTTGGCGCCTAGACAATGGAGTGGGGCATTTAGAAGAAATGCAAGTTATGTAACGGAAACGAAATTGCCTATACGGGTGTAAAAGCTTTGAACAAAATAGAGATACAGAGAGATATTAAATAGTAGTAACAGATTTGTCTATTAAGTAAAATTAACTAAGACTTTCTCGCTTATCTAGGCACGCGCTGCCTTTAAAATTACTTATAAATGTAGTGTGTGCATTTTAAAACTTCCGTAGAGGAATCGAGTGAAGTCTAAAACCTCTAAAAACATGATTCTTCTTTCTGTGACACATTGCGATCTTTGACACCCCTGATTTAGAGTATCAAAGCCTAAAAGAGTATTCTCAAGTCAAAAAAGAAATATAGATTACATTGTCATCCGTTACTTTGTGCAAGTTTCAAATACTGAAAACTTCAAATGTGTGACAAAACGTCATGGCAATTTGAGGTGTTATTAGGTTTCGGGTTAATGCAGAAATGCCTTGTGAGCCGAGGAATGTTGAAAAAACATACAACAAAGAGGAATAGTGTTCAAGCTTTTACTGCAGGAAATAGTTACCATCTAAGTTAAACATTGTTTAGTTGATGAACATGTGTAGTAGTAGCTCTGAGGACCATCTTAAAATGAAAAGAACCTTTTTTAGAAACATATGTCAATGCTAGAATATTGGCTTTAACATACCTGTCTTAAAGAAAGAACTAACGACGAAAAGTATAAAAATGAAAAAAACTAAAGCTGGTTCTAAGGGTGCATACACTAAGAGACAAAGCTTTTTCAACAAATTAAGTGAATAAAAAGATGACATGATTACTTTCTCATTTGACTGCCAGAAAAACCTCGCCAATCCTAAGGTCTGGACGAAATGGCGTAGTATAGTCACCAACTGTACACGTTTATTATTACTATTGTCTACGGTTCCTCAAAAAGTAAAATTGATAAGGATAATGTGTCTATGTACACGTGGGTAGAAAACATAAACACTTGTTGTGCTACTTCAGAAACACAATGCAAGAAGTGAAAACTGCAATGCAAGCTGATCTTAATGCCCTGAGGTGGTGGTTTTCCAAACATTTTATGGTTTTAAATACGGATAAAAGTTGTTAAATAAATTTTAATTTGAGGAGAGAGTCTAAATTTAAAGTCCCTATTTTATATAAATGAATAGATAGTGTAGTCAGAAATTCAGTATGCTGATCATACCATTTAAATAAAACAAAAGAATTCATGTCAGTATTTGGAAGTGGTTTTGGATGAACGTTTAACGTGGAAAGTGCACATTAATAATTTAAATTCTAAGTTAAAGAATATTTTACGTCTATTTTTCACTTAAAATATGAAATCCCGCGAAGCTTTTTACAAAAAATGTATTTTGCTACGGTCAATAGTAGGTTTATCCATGGATCTGTTGTTAGGGAGGTATGTGTATTACCAATCTTAGGGTTTTGATGGTAATACACAAGAGGTACGTAATACTTATATTAAATAAAACAAGAATGATACTACCTTTACCATTGTTTCAATGCCCCTCTGTATTGCCTTTTCGTTATTTGTTTATGTACAAAGTCCTTAAAGTATTTTACATTAGGAGTCAAGGTTCTTCAGTTTTTTGTTTTTTTTTTGCAACAGATTGACAAATAATTGATTTCCTATTCTGTCTTATTTTGTTTAAAAATTTAGTTTTATTTTATATTACAGGTTGTTATTTTATTTTATACTTTATTATTGTATGGTTCTAAATGTTTTATTTTATTTTTTATGTGCTTATACATATTAGGAAATTAAATAAATATCCATGCGCCTCCTGGAATCAAGATGATTGAGTTGATATTTCCGATACCTGGTCCCTCTTTTCTACCCGAGGACAGACTATTCAAAATGGTCGAAAAGGAATTTCAACAAATGCCAACAATCTGCAACTCAGAAGAATATACTGCAGTTGGGTAACATGGAAACTGCACGAAAACTATGTAAAGACTGTGTGGTTAGTGACTGGAACGCAGCAACAACTCGGTTTCTGAAGAAGGTTGGGTCATGCATGGCATTTCAAGTTTCCCATTGCAAAACTGTTTACTTTTACGATAAACAAAAGCAAAAGGTGAGCCTAACTACAACAGTGGCATGCAAGTAATTAACTCAAAAATCCGTGGTGAAAACTGGTAAATCCATATCCAAAATGGAGGCAGGCATTGTGAGTCTAGATAACCCAGTTAGCTCGGTTGTTAACAAAACTCTTCGGGAATCAGTGGCCTGATCTTGATGATTTAACCTTTTTCAAAACTCGTGTTGATCAATACCTAGTACCAGCATTGCATGCACAGGAAATAGATGACAATAGCCATCCGGACGACACAGACGGGTGTTGTTGCCAAAGACAAGTGATTAATGAAGGACTTGGACAAATTATTTTAAGGAATGAAATAATTTTGTATTGTGTTTTCTTCATATTGATTTGCTCATGGGGAAACATTTAACTCTGTAAGTGAAGTATTTTAGTAATTTTTATTATGCGAAAACTCCTAATAGACAATATTTTAGTCAGAACATGTAAGTTTGATTTTTTATGTTAAATAGATTAAATTTATAGGTAAAATGGGTTGAACACAGTTTTATTTAATACTTAAAGAGGTTTAGATTTATTTAAAACACCTAATACTAACAAATTAACGTTTCATTAACTCACTTTTTTTATTAATGTTGTGCCAAAACCCACTCGGTAAATTTTGAAGCTCAATTTCCGGCAAACAGCTAATTACATTGAGAAGGTTCTACAGATTATTTGCCACCAGAAAAAAACCCACGGTAATTAGAAACATGGTAATTACAATCAAGTTATGTTTTTTTATTCCTGTAAAATTTAATTAAATACGATGAAAGAGTTTTGGAATGGAACGCTTCAATATTACAATATTTGACTCCAGCATAAAACATTTTTCTGTGTAAATGAAAGCGAGGTTAAAGTGAGACTGTAAACACTAGGGGAAGGAGAGGTTGGATCAAGGGGGTTCGACGCCAGAAGTACTTAGGGTTGAGACGAGGGGTAAACCACCGCATGGCATGTGCTTCCTTCCGCACGTTTTCCATCCGTTCAGTTTCTCGTTTCTTCTAAATTTAAACTCCTTTGTTGTGTTATTAATTTTAAAATTACAACTTTTCCATATATTTTTAAAGAATTTTCCGCATTCTGCTTTAGTTTTTAATTTAAAAATATATATATATTCAACCAAACCTCGTATTTCATGTACAATAATTTAATCAAAAAACTATAAAATTAAAACATATTACATTTTGTTTTATAAAGGTGGTTTCTAATAAAGTAGACTAATGTTTATAATTGTTACCCTAACATTCACCATAAATTTTTGTATGCAATAAATTGTTATTTATTATAAAAAATACAAACGAAATTTCGATCATAATATGTATCATCTTACTATCAAGTCCTGGATGCTTGTTTATCTAAGCTTTAGGTTTTACCATAGGTCCATAGGCTTGTATTAGCCGTTTAGTTTTTATATGTCTTAAACTAAGGGTTTCCACTTGATAAAAGAGACGATTCTTTTGAATTTAAGGCGGAATAAATATACAGTCATCATCGACTGAAACTAGAGTTCCCAAATAGCATACACAAATATAAAAAAAAATAAACAAAAACTACCATATCAGCAATAAAACTAACCTAGCTAAAACAATTTAATCTAACTACGCCTTACAGGTTTGTACAGATTCCTGCAAAAATAAAAACAAAAAGATAATAAAACAGAACTATTACATAAAGCACATATTCAAAGGATAATGCTGCAACCATTTAATAGATATCTTAAATAGCGTTGAATCAGGAACCCATGAGCACAGATATGTTCTTTTATCTGTGCCATGAGTTAGCTTGGAGTGCCCGATGAGAAGACACTTCTTCTTGACGATTTTCTATTTATTATACATCCTAGGTATATTATCCTTTTAGTTTTAGCAACGTTAAAAAGTATTGTGCCTTCACGCAAGTCGTAAGGACCCTAGACGTACGTGCTGCTTCTTTATGTTACCTTGTCCGCAGTCTCATTTCCTCGGGACTAGTGGCCCGACAAACAGAATGATACCATGATACCAAGTCTATGTATGGAGGACAGAATGTCTGCAATCAAGGGATTGATGCTCCGGTAACGTCTCATATATACAGTAAAGGAAATGTATGATTTATAATTTGTAATGTAGATATGTAATTGGATGTATGTGTGGTATGTGTTTGTAGTTGTTTGACTCGGGTACCGCGAGGTACGCCAAACCCCTCTTAGTAGGCGCAGCTAGTCTGCACACCCATGCGGAGATACATTTTGAGGGTTTCATTGGCAGGTGAATGTTTTGAAAAACATTAACATCAAATATTGTAAAACAGATACAATGTGTCAATTACACTATTGTTATACTTTTTGTTGTACAGTTGTTAACTTACCGATTGATTTTAAACAAATATATAAATTTCATTTGTAGTGTTTCTAACAGCTGAAATAAAAATATTCTGATAAAAAATAACTCCTGTTTGCCATACACACAAAACGAAAAACAAATTTATTAGATACAACCGACCTGGTTATAAATAGAATATTTATTCACTTAAATGATATATTAACTTTTTAGCTGTGCCAATACGACTAATTAAGGACTAGTGTAGTATAACACATGTGAAAAGACAACGCTGAATTTGAAACTAAAACAGACCGAACCAAAAACGTATTTAAACGCCACCTTATCAACTAAACTACCACAACTCGTCTCACTGTCATGTCTTCGGCAATGAAATGGCATAAAAAGTCGTCAAAAGATCAACGCAGTATGAACCCAGTGAAGTTCTCATAGCTACTATGTTAAGGCTCGATAAACGTTAATTTCAGAAAAGTGTGGATAGTAAGGTGAAGATCAGAAACAACAGAAGTTTGTCTCTTAAGAAACACGGCTACTTTTCCTACAAGAACTAGCAATATTATCACACGGAAGTATCTCAATCGACTCAGTTTGGCGGAATCCATGAATGTTAGAGGCGAAGAAAAGTTAGTTTTTGGAGGACATTCTATATGAATGTATTTAATTTATCCTATAAGTGAAAGAGACATCCTAAAGCTAGAAGTTAAAGAGTAGAAAATATTTTCAGGAGTAAATCATTTAACACTGCCTGTGGGGACATTAAATGGAGCTATTCCTGCACTATAAATGACACATTTCCAGCACTATAAATTAAGCTATTCCTGCACTACAAATGTGGCTATTCCTGCAATATAAAAATTAAAAGTTTACTCCAATATAAATTCAGATATTCCTGCACTATAAATTAAGCTAGTCCTGCACTACAAATAGAGCTATTCCTGCACTATAAATTAAAATTTTCTATACTATAAGTTGAGCTATTCCTGCACTATAAATGGGGCTATTCCTGCTCTACAAATGGAGCTATTCCTGCACTATAAATGACACATTTCCAGCCCTATAAATTAAGCTATTTCTGCAATAAAAATGTAGCTACTCCTGCACTATAAAAATTAAACGTTTACTCCAATATAAATTAAGATATTCCTGCACTATAAATTAGGCTAGTCCTGCACTACAAATAGAGCTATTCCTGCACTATAAATGAAGCTATTCGTGCACTGTAAATGAAAATTTTCCTGCACTAGAAATGGAGCTATTCTTGCACTATAAATTGAGCCGTTCCTGAACTATAAATAAAGCTATTTAGATGTTCGAGACTTCACGAATGCACAACTCTGAAATGGACTGTGCTTCAGAACATCGAGAACTGAATCAAATTGGTCAAAGTTACAGAATGTACCATTTTTATGAAAGCACTTTAGCACAAGACTTTGCGTTTAATATCTTCTTAGGATAAAGAATTGACTGAAATTTATGTACACAGTAATATATAGCATTGTAGTGTTAGAGTAAAATTAAAAGAAAATGCAAGAAAATTAAAAATGCCGATAGTATCAGAAATAAATACTGTAGTGCGAGATCCATAACTATTTGCTTATTTAGTACCTATATTTTCTGCGATTTATAATACTGACAACAAAAAGAACAATATTTATTATTGTTCTGCAAAATTATTTGAGCTTTGCTGATCATGGTTTCAGCAGTTACGGTATTTACAATTGTAGAATATTATGCGTGGGATTTTTTTGTACTATATTTTCGATGGGTTGGATATTTATACATGTTTGAGCTACTACATAAAGTTTAAGTTTAGTAATCATTGCAAAATATATCAAGACAACATAGTTAAACACATAATTAATTAGCGATGTTATCTTTAACTAAAAATTTAATCTGAAAAAATTAAAAACCCATATCTCCGTCTAGACTTTTTGTGACCACGTAAATATGCAAATTACATATACAGCACGTTACGTAGACCTCTTTATGGAAGCATTTGTGTCGCCCAGCCGCAAAAAGTAGTCCGATTACAGTTTCACCATTTGCAAGTAATTGTTCCATGCACTTACATTCGACGAGCTTGCTTTATAGTATTGACCTCAACAGCGAAATGTGGCGGAATATATAAATACATTGAACTTTGTGGTTACATTTATGTAGTCACACGACATTTTGTTCAAGAAATAATGTAGCCAAACCTTGGTGAAACTAATTGAAATGTGGAACGTAGAGGGTGATATTTTTAGGAATTTGTTTTAACCTCAGGTTTATAAAATTAATTTAACGTATCGAAAAACATGAATTAATCTTAAAACGTAACAGCAATAAAAATGAGTTATTGCTAAGTCATAAAAACCAAATATAGAGGAAAAATTAATTAATTTCATTAATAGTATTATTAGTTTGTCATTGAAATAATATATTTGTCATGAGGCCTAATTTTGATTATCCGCAAAGCTTAATACCGGTACGCAAGTTCACATGCATTTTCCTTTACAGTTTTAAGGCAGTTAGAGATACGAGTATATTAAACACAATACGTAACAGTATAAAGCACTACTACAGATAAAATACTAAATAATTCGATCACTCAGGCGAAACGCTGACGTAAGTTTAGCGAATTTCCCAAGTTAAATTTATATGTTTTTGAGTTTCAACAATTTGGTAAATTGGTCTACCCACGAAGGCGCCGAATAGCGGTCTCTAAGTGTAGGAAATATGTTGGTAGAATTTGTTTGCACCCAAGCCTCCAGCTATTTCACTTTGAGAGTTTGTACCTCGACCTTGCAGCCTCGGGTTATAGACCACTTCGCTTCGCTCGCAGCGTATAAACTCGGATGACACCCTCAGAACTGAAGATGCCGCCACTGTAAAATTCCCTAAGTGTACCGGTTACTTTTACGGTATTTTATGTTTTGAACGATTTTGGTGAAACCAATCCAGCTATTAGGTTGTGTGTAAAAAAAATGTACAGAATAATATTCTAAATTTATTTTTTTGGACAAATCCCTAAAAACGTTCCATTCTAGTAAGTAAAATCTAAAAGAAATAGTTACTTCCAGTCAAAAAACATGGTTCCGTTTATTGGATTTGTTTGGCTAACAAATTCGTCTGGTTGTTGTTCGGAGTATCTTTTTTCAAACCAATTTATGTTATTGAATAAAGAAAACATTGATTAAATGAAAATAAAGTTCTAAAATTCTTTGAAAAGAACTCATGGCGTGTGAATCAAACTCGCACATTTACCATTTTTGCGTAGTTAATATCTGTTAATAACTTCTATAATTAGGCCGAATTTTATGTCTCTGTCAAAAAATAAACTCTAAGAAAAAATAATGTATTCCATAAGTGCTGTTTCTAAAATTATTGTACTGAACATTAATCATTACACAGAGTGAGCCCATTTAATTGTTGAATTTTTACTAGAAACAAAAAAAGAAGAAAATATAGGGTACAAACAACGTAATCAACTGAATCTTGTTGTTTTGGTTCTGAAACATAATAAGTAGATTGTGTTAAAATTTGATTAAATTTGATTTTGAAAGATAGACTTCTACAGTCACAAACACTATTTTTAAGTTCTTGGTCCTTGGAGATTGACCGCATTACTGATATCTGTATGTATGTTGTACACATCTAAAGTTTCTGACACTCCAAAGCTGTCCATTATAGAGGTTTAACAAATGTCAAGCGTAGAGAGAAGGCCTTGGCCTGATGTTATATAGTCCTGGGAGTGGACTGTTTATGATATTGTCGGGCAGCCTATTCATATAAATTAATGTAAAACAAAAATTAATTTTGTTTATTTCAGCTATCAACTCATATCCACCAATTGGATTTCAGCATTGTTGTCTATTTAACAGGTATACAACTCAAACCGGTGAATATCTTTCTAATGAAACAAGAAGAAATGCGGATTGAAAGTTCATAAAAGAATCCTTGCACAAACCAGAATTGTATTATTTAATTTACTTCCAGAAACTGTAAAACTAATTGAAATAAAAACAAACAAATCATTCCTAAAGAGTTTCTCGTTGCTGAGGAGAATACATTCGTTGGATGGACTTCATAACTTTGAACAAACATAAATACGAACAGGAAGTTAACACAATTGAATACATTGCAGTCTCCAATGGGTTCAAAAGCTCTGTCATTGACAAACTCATCAAAAAACAAAAAAACAGACTTAAGTTTCCACAGAATACAGATCAGCATTAAGAGATGTATGAATATCTGTTCAGCATCTGTTCAGAATACAGATCACTTTAATATGATCACTGGCTAAAGAGAACATTACCAAATCTTTCAGTACCGTAACTATAGTAAATTATAATTTTTGTTTTAGTTATTAAAAAAATCTGCAATTTTGAAGCATATTTACTACCACTTATCAATCTGGGAATAAAACATATACCTAAGTAATGAATTTTTGGTATCGTCTCCAAATATGGTCTGACACGGATAGAAACGAAGTTTTACCCTCCTCCGACGAACCGTTTTCAAGTTGGGTCGAGTGTAATAGCTCTTATTTTCTTCAAAAATTCGGCTAAAATAACTTTACCTAGTGAATGCACTTATTTATACAAGATGAAAAAATGGAAAACTTTTTCGAGACTTCGGCTCATGTTTTTTTAGCCTATATATATAATTGTGAAAATCGGGTTTTCCGTGCCCAAAAACATATAAAACGATATCCCATACTGTATTTTTAAAGTGTTTGCCCAAAAACGTTATCCCGACGCGCTACGACTCTCTAACTGTAAAAGCTTTTCCCATATCCAAAAATATATAAAACGATATCCCACACTGAATTTTCAAAATTATGTCCCAAAAACTTAACCCCGACGCGCTACGACTCTTTAACTGTCAAAATCGGGTTTTCCATACCCACAAACATATAAAACAATAGTCCATACTGTATTTTCGAAATATTGACTCCAAAATCGTGACCCCCAAGAGCTACGACTCTTTAACTGTCAAAATAGGGTTTCCCGTACAAAAAACATATAAAACTATACTGTATTTTCAAAATTTTGACTCAAAAACGTGACCCCGACGCGTTGCGACTTTTAAACTCTCAAAATCGGTTTTCCCGTACCCAAAAACATATAATACGTGACCCCACAATGTATTTAAAAAATGTTAATCCAATATTTTTATAATTTTTACAAAAAAATGTGACCCAGATTCACGCTAGAAAGCTCAAAAGCCTAAGGATTTATCCTTTTTTCTTCTTCTTTTCTATGACCGTCATGTCTTTTTTGAATATTGTTTCTCCTGCGTACAAACACCCCGGCTTGTTAACCTACTGTAAATTGCTTGATATGTGAACGATCTTGATCTATACGTTTCTAAACATGGTATAAACATTGTTTCCATTTTTTCATTGTTCTTTTATCACTAAATTTGTATTGTTGTTTCATTGCTGATTTGAAACATTTAAAATATTTTGTTTTATTGTTCTCGTGACCAACTTACATTTCCCCTCCCCCCGCCCCCACAGAAGCTATAACATTTCCAATAATAATAATCATAAATATCAAGTACTACAAGCATCTAACACAGACTGACGATTATATACGACCAACTTCACTTGGATAAACACATTTAATTTCAATATATAAAAGTACACAGGGGTGGAAGATTTCGCTTGCATGGTTGAAATAGTCAAAGACAACGTAATTCTAATCTTGACGATTTCTCCCTCTAGACTTAAACCAGTCAAGTGTTATAGTAACGAATTCGCTTTCAAAAACTGTTTAAACATAAAATTGTTTATTGAAGAACTAAAATAAAAACAAAATACAGACAGTATTATTCCTTTATATAATGAAATCAAATAAAACTATAAATAGCCGATCCCTTTATTATTATGAACGCTATTTTGAGTGACAAAATCAAGAAAATTTAAAAGAGATTGTCTGCTTTTCTTTCTTGTATTAGGTATTACCCGTTATATTAAAGGTTCATAAATTATGCTACAGCATCGAGGATGGTTCAGTGGTATTATTTTAATTATTTAATTACTTAATCTCATTAACTTCTAATCATAACTATACCTAAACACACACATATATATCTATTTGTATATATTATCAGCACATTCAATCAAAGTACAATGACTTATTACTATATAGTTTAATCATACCAAGATCAAACTCTACAATTTTATTCATCCTAATTATATCCAACTAATTAACTCCCAAAACAGAGCACTCTAAGTACCGGAATTATTAAACGCAATAATATATAAGTTAGTTGGCTGCACCTACAAATTATCACCTTAAAGTAATCGTATTGAATGATTATATATTCTATTTACTCACCTTGCCACCGTGTCCTTTCAAGGCAAAAGTCTCCCAAGAGCAGCCTAACGATGAGCAGAGCTTCCGTTGTCCCCGTGTGTGTCTCCAAAAGAGTCAAATTGTTTTTAGGTCAGTCAAGAGTATATATAACCATGCAGGTTACTGAACTTAGTATTTTGCTTGTCTCAGCTATTGCGACACTTTTTAATATCTTTCACAATAGCTTATACTTCAGGTTTTATTTTTGGGACTTATAAGTTTTGCATTGTTTCCTAATAATAATGGTAATAATAATAATAATAAAGCTAATTCTTGTTTATATTGAGTATGTTATATGTCGATGAGTCGGTAATACTTTATGGATGGTTGGCGGTACGTAATAACCCTTTGCACGCGTGTCAAACCTGGACTTTTCCAGATTATTTTAAAACTTATTATTTCTACTTTGATATTGTTCCATGCTGATAGCCACGTAAAAGTAAAAAAAAATTAAATTGGGTGTGCTTAAGACCACACGTTGGAAGTGATAACTTCTATGACTACGAGCATTTTTAACTCGGTAAATGTGTACAATTATAAGGATTATAAAACTGTAGGCCTATTTGTTAAAATTGTATATTTATATCCGTTATTATATAATTAAAGAAAGGTAAAGATATTATCTTTTAGTTACTTTTTATTTCATATTGATAGATCTAATGATTTAGAAGTTGTTAATATTGTAGTAAAGAAATTAGTAATCAAATAATATGTTATACGAAGATGTACGAATGTTTCCGAAGTTAAACAATAGGTATCTCTTCTTTAAATTTGTATAAACGAATATATTGATGATAATAGGTTGTTTTTAGATACAGTTTTTAACCTCAAAGCAAATCTTATAACTTATTGAAGCCTATATAACGTATAGAAGCCTACATTAGTTATGTAACTAATATTTTTTTAAATCGACTTCACAAGAAATTTTAAGGATTCAAGTTGTAAACATAAACCCAAAATATAATCTACGCTGGGTTTTGTTTAAGAATTACAGCTGATGGGCGAAATCAGCTGTTATATTATATTAACTAATTCTTATGTGTTAATTTGATTGCTATGGTAATAAATGTAAATGTGTTAAATATTCCCTCTCCACGCTCTGACTTGTGTCTACGCAAAAAGTTTGCGTGACGCGAGATTTCAGATTCATAGTCAAGCGAAAGTGCCAACGGGCCAATAGAAGTTATCACTTCAACAAACGCATTACCAAAGTATAAAACGCTACATTAATAATGTACTACAAACGAACGACTCCATGAATATTAACGCAAAACCGCACGTAGACTGTTAACCTTTAGCTCTTTACGTAACCTAACCGTTGCATAACCTTCCCTATTAATTATTTATTCGTGGCCGGGTTAAACCTCCCGAACCACCCCTGCAGTTTGAGGGCGGTATTAGTTTCCTTTACGGTATCGTCTGACAACATGGTTCAGTAAAACATGTTAATAACGGTAAAAGTGAATACGTCAAAACATATTAACATTATTTTGCTTGAAGGTGGAACAATTTGCAAATATTGTTCGTTATTTTTATTAATCTCAGAAATAGTTATCTTCTCCAGAATCATCTTCATTTATTATGTCCATCATTTTTACTTTCTCACTATACTATAGTATAGAAAAAGTACAGTGATCGCAAAAAAATCATGTTGAGATTTTTGTGGAAATATCCGTTTTGGGACCCCCTGAGTCCAAAAAAATTTGTTTTTACAAAATGTCTGTCTGTATGTATGTATGTCTGTATGTATACAAAGCTGGAGCGAAAACTATTCGATCGATTTCAAATAAATTTGCACCAGACATGTCAAGTAGGCTTGTAGGCCTATAGATGCACGAAAAACGGTTTTAAAAATGTTTGAAAAAACCCAAAAAATCAGTTATTATGTTTTTATAAAAAAACGGCTCCAACGATTTTGATAACATTTGTCTTATTTGTAGCCTTTAATGTACTCTACCATATGCAAAAAACAGCATCTTTCTAAAAATTCTCATTTAGCTAATATTAATAACTGATTTTGGGTTGGTTTTGGCCATAAAGGGGGTTGTTTTTCAAAAAATGTCAAAACCTTTTTTCGTGCATCTATACAGGTCTAACTGACGTGTTTGGGGCAAATTTGTTCGAAATCGATTGAATAGTTTTCTCTCTAGATAATAATAATAATATTTATTAGTTAATCTCCTACTTCAATAAGTCACTTCTCCTACCCCACCTACTATTATGAAGTCACATTGAATCTGTTTAATAATTTAAATATTTTTGTGAGAAAGTATGTGCAAGTTCCTGGTAACGTTTATTTCTTTTAATATATAGTAATTCGTTAAGTTATATTTTAAACCGATTATGTTTACGTAATTCATACGTTAGGCAATTATAACAAATTGAAAAAGCTAGCAGAACTATAACTTAATCCATGCAAATAGCCCTTGTTAATAATAGTCACCATTATGAAATTGCAGATACCGTCACGTTTATAAGTTGTACACAATAGTGCATTCCAAAATAATAGCGAAATAAATATATAATTATATTTTTTGTTTAAAACATAAAATATTATAAAGACAGATGGAAAAAAACATAGTTCATGACTTTAGAAACTAACGACGCCGACTGTACAAATCCGGAGGAGCACCAAAGTGGCCGTTTTGGATTTTCCGGCAATAAAACATTGCCAGTTTAGATAGATTTAGATACACCTCTACAAAAATAAAAAAATGTCTAATTAAATGGTTTCTCGTCGTGCTATAACACGTTTTCAACAAAGACAGTTAGGCGGCATTCATTTGAGCGTTGTTAGAGTGTGTTTTCGCGAAAAAATTGTAAAATTAGAGTGAAAATTTTAAAGCAGTAAATAAATACAGTAAAATATAATATATTTACATTTAATTCCTGAATGTATTATTACTTGTTTTAAAATTAGGAGGGACAATTTAAAATCGATAGTTTTCGTATATTTCCCAAAACTATTAAATATATAAATTTTTTTTAAATTTCATTGATTAAACAGTTATAAAGGATATGCCAAAGAAGTAAGCTCACGAATTAGAAATAGAAACTGTAAAATGGCATGTTCCTAATACTTAAAGGCTCTTTGAACTATACAAAACTTGGAAGATCGACAATTTTCGTTTTCACTTTTCATGTTCCGCAAACCTACAAAAATATTGCATTTATTTCTCTTCATTTATGTTTAGAAACATAAAAACACATCCAGGTACAATTATTAATATTATAAAAAGTCGTAAAACGAAGAGCAAGTGAGGGTCGATAGAAATTACGACTTTACTGTAGTTAACGTTACACGCCCTTTATAACTACTCTGCATGAACTGATAAAAACTTAAATTTGCTCTGTCTGTAGACACGACTGATTAGATTGATTTAATTAAATGTTTCATTTTCACAAAAACTTTAAATATTATCATTTATGTACAACTAAGTTTACCTAGCATTCATAATGTGTCTTCGTCCTGCGTTGCTTAAGGAACGTTTTGAAACGTATGTTGCATCATCAAATATTAAAATATATACGGTACACATGTTCTCATTCCACATCATAAAACACTCCAACCTCCTCTACTCGGTACATAATATACTAACCAATTCACATATTTATTGTTGTGACCAAACAAGTTCCTCATCTCTTTATTTGTTGTGGGTCCTTAAATTTTTAACCAGCATTATTAACTATTATAAATAACAATAAAAATGGCACGTCCACCTTTACGTCGTTGTTCACAGTTATTAAGGAAGCAATAAAATTAATATTATTTCTTAGGGCATAAAGATAGGACAGAACTGTATGATTTCAATTACAATTCATCATGTTGTGTAATATTTGTGCAATTTACAAGGCAACGAAATTGTGTTACATTTTGTTCTATGAGCCATGTCATGAAGAATTTTAGATAAGTTATGTGTCGGAAAAGACTATGGTCCTAGATCAATTAGAAAACTATTTGCAGGACATGATTAGCTGGGCTAGGTTAGTTTAAATATACGAATGATTAGATTACTATACTGTAATAGTAAAGCACTTTTAGCATCACTAACATTTAAAATTATTGATTATACTTCTTTCAGATTTTAACTTTATCCGAAATTTCAAGTGAAAACTTAGTAAGATAAAAATAAATAAATAAAATTATATTATTAAGATAATTGTTACAGATAACGAAGTTAAACTTAAGTAAATGTAATGCAAAAACATAACAGTAAATGAGAGAGGTATAGCAAACAGTAAGACAATTACAGCCGTGTTAAGCAGATACAGAGCCAAGAGTTAAGCGCTAATTGCTACAGGTTTGTCAAAGGGCTTTTAGTACAGTTAACTTGGTTAAACAAGGATTACAGGAACGGAGCGAATATTTTACGCAAACACAATTTGTTCTGTATTTACAATTCCGATCAAGAGCGTGATGGACACGCAGTGGTTCCGTACCTGTTTTAGATTGAACAAAATTGACAACAATACTATACTCTTTCCTCACAATGAAAAATGTTCAAATACATATTTCATGTGTAGTTTACCTCTCAAAAAATCGTGAAAACTCTGTAATTTTCTTTTTATTACACAAAGTTGCAAACAAAAATAATGATAAAGTAAAAATAAGCCATAGATGCACATTTAGATAATGTAAAATAGAATTACAAACATCAGCTGATCCTTTGTTGTTGCTCAAAACCTAAAACTTCAAAAATAGCGGACGCAATGAACTCATTAGAAAAAAAAATAGAGTATTGGGAGGAGGCGGGGGGAGGGGTATTTAAACCAAATCTGTTATGGTAGTGCAAAGGAGATAAAAAAAATCGATACAATCGACAATCAAGGAATAGTATTCGAGTATGGTAGGATAACTTTATGACTACTGGAAGCATAGACGATTTAAAAGGTAATGGTTAGCCTAAACTGCCTAATAAATCTGTTAAAAACGTGCAACACTCTTTTATTAGCAATCAACAAAAATCCATTGGCACTGCAATACTTGTCAGAATCTCGTGTCCAGAGTTTTAGGGAAAATTTGCACATGAAACTTTACACATTGCAAATTCTACAACAAACTGCCCCAGCTGACAAACTTAATAGTAAGCACTTTGCAATTTCTGTACACGATCGTTTGTCTATTAATGAAAACTTTCTAAAGAAGATTGTGTTTTCTGATAAAGAATAGTTTCATGTTTCTGGATAAGTGATTAAACTTACTGTGCGAATATGGACCTCAAGAAGGCCACATCGTGTTCGAGAACACATAAAGACAGCCCCAAGGTGACCGTGATGCGCTATTTCTCATGACAGACTTATTGGTTCGTTACTCTATCATGAAAATATAAAATATTAATAAATGAATGTTAATAAATGTCAGAAAGTTTTGCATACCGACAGTTAGAAGACGTGCAGGTATGTGATTTTATAACAAGTTGATGCCCCAGCTTTTTGTATGGAGCTCATTTGCATGGGAGTCACTTGATAGCAATTTCCCTGGACTGCATATTAGTAGTACCCACGCGTTAGATTCCATGGTCCCAAACCCCATACCTTGTGATTTCTTGCCTGGGGTCTTGTTAAAAACCAAGTTAATAAAACTAACAACTCCAATTTTCAAAAAGTAATATATAGAATAATGCCCTGCATTCACACACATTAGTCATAAATGCGTCATGCATTGTGGCACAGATAAAAGAAACTATTAGCCCAGTTTTTCTTAGAATTACTGAGTTTTTGTGTACGGCTTAAAAACTAACTGCTCACCGGTTAATTCCCTGGAACAGCTTAGAGGTGTTCAAATTGTCGTCCATTTTGTTCCATACACAAAACAACAAGGGTTGGAAAGGAATCAACTGCTCGCAGTACTTCCTAAGTGTTTATCGACGCCAATGCATTTCTTATTCTATCTTGCATTTCTTCTCTTGTAGTAGGCCGATTTCTGTACACAATTTCTTTGAGTCTTCCCCGTAAATATAAGACCATACATGTTAGATCAGGAGACCTTGGAGGAAAGTTTGTTGGGCCTCCTCTTCTTATCCATCGCCTAGGAAATTGCTGGTCCAAAGTTTGACGAACTGCAATTGCATAGTGTTTCTAATTTCTTGTGGAACTTGTTGTAGCAAATTAGGTAAGATTTCTAACAAAAAATGATTTAACTATTTCCATTCAAATTACCTTCGAAGAAATGAGGGCCAATTAATTATTCTATTACCTATGATTCCACACCAAGTGTTTAGTACCCAATATCTTTGGTTGTCAACCTCCCTCATCCAATGGGGGTTTTCGAATGCCCAATACCACATATTGTGACGGTTAACCTCTCCATTACTTTGAAAAGTAGCTTCATCGCACCACAACACTTTACGGGAAAAAAGGGATCTTCTTGGAGCTGCTCTCCGGCCCAAATACAAAAATTTTGTCTCTTCAGGAAATCGTTTTCATGTAACTCTTGGTGGACTGACATTCGGTATGGGTGTAATTTATTTTCTTTCAAAATTCTCCATACAGACGGGCTAATTCCGGATTCCACAGACAATCTTCTGACAGAATAATGAGGATTTAAATGCACTGTAGCTAAAACATCAGCAGTCCTTTCATCTCTCACTGGTTTAGCAATTTCTTGGTTTTTGTGGCCAGGGTTGGGCTGCACATGTCCCGTCTCGCGCACACGGTCTGCCAGTCTTCTAAATGCCTGCCTGGACATTGGATGTTGCCTCTCTGTATACATATTAGCATAAAGCGCAGCAGCAGCCGTAAAGTTTTGGTAACACTCCCCCAAAATCATAAGCATGTCAAAAGCTTCATTATTTGCGAACGCCATGTTGACACTGCACAAAGATACCAAACTCCACTAACACAGAACGATTGTCAAAACAAACTGCCTAAGCAACAGCAAAACCTGCACTGAACCTTTAATAGACTTTGACCGGGTGCAGTAAAGGTAGATTAAACAATGACTCAAGTTTGAACAATACACCAGGAATACTCATGAATGAGCATCTAATTCAATGACCCTTATCTTTTCGTTATCAGTCAAATTCTTCATTCCTTTAAAAGTGGGGGGGGGGGGCTTACATCGCTACTGCGG
This sequence comes from Philaenus spumarius, assembly GCA_018207615.1. Classification (NCBI taxonomy): domain Eukaryota; kingdom Metazoa; phylum Arthropoda; class Insecta; order Hemiptera; family Aphrophoridae; genus Philaenus; species Philaenus spumarius. The sequence continues at coordinate 159,612 of JAGFPH010001739.1, forward strand.
TATTATTATTAAATTGTTTTCATATTTATTTGTTGCAAATGTTTTTACAGTATTATTTTATGTTAGCTTAAATTTTGTTATGATTTAATGTCAACGTGTCAACAACTAAAACCGGATTTTTAATAGAGAAAAACTATATCTTTTTGTAAATTTTAAGCCAATAGAGAAATAAAAAAAATTCAAATATGAAAAATGTTAATAATTGTAAGGGCTTCAATTTGATATGTAAACGACCCACATTGCAATTTGAAAATTTTGAGATATTGACTTTTTAAACTTCTAAAAGTTGTAAATTTTGAAACCTGCTAAAATTAGGTATTGTTTGAAAGGTCACATCTTCGTCAATGTACTTTAAAAATTGTAGCTGTTAAAAAAAATGTTTATGTCAGATGTAAAAAGATATGTAAACTTAAGTTTTTATGATGTTACGGGCCACCCTGTATTGACGGTGCAAGATAAATGAAAATTTTTTTTAATGATCAGTGTACCAAGACCTTTAAAATGAGGTACAACACGACCTACCTTAACATTTGAAAATTTCCCAAAAACCAACCCCCACCCCAAAAAAATACCCTTTTGGGGCATTTTAGAGGGTTGAAAATATTTTTCCTGAATTCCTTGGGGTCGAAATAGGGGGTTATCAGTTTAAACTAAATGTCTAAGTATACTCGTTTCAATGCCATACAAGCCCTTCCACCCGCTCTGATACACCCTGTATATTAGTATTATGGAGTCTTTCAATTACATTTTATGAGAATTTAAAATGTTTAATTAAACAATATAATTGAAATAAATTCATATGATTAAAACTTAATTGTTTTACTAACTTTTCCTTATGGAATACGCATATGCAGCCTTTTAATTCATTTTGTAGATTTTAACAACCTGAACTAAATATTCAACAATAGACTAGGTTACATACCTTTGCAGTTCCTTAGTTTCGATGTCGGTTTCAAACATCACTTGAAGGTCATATTCTGATCCACAAAACACTTATTCGTTCTTCTGAACTTCTTTACATACATATACATACAATATAATTAAATCTACGTCTCTGCTCATACGTTTATACTGGTTTTATTTTACACTACGGCCGTTTCGGCTTTTCATTCAGCCATGGTCACGTGTGCAGTAGTATTATTAGAGTTGCATTTCATCATATTTTTGTAAACACCACATTTAAAACGTTCACAAACTTTGAGAGTAGTAAATCATTTTAATTACTATGTTTCTATTTTCCCCTCATACTAACAGTAGTTTTACTAAAAAACAAAAGAATACTATTATGAGTATTTAATACTATTAGGCAGTTTTCCCTGTTCACAATTATTGCCACGAACCAAAGAAATAAAACTCTCCCCATGTTCAAATAAGTAACAAGTTTTCCATCGTTCGCCATGACGCGTTCGAACGGAGAATAAATTGGGTCCTTTCAAACACGGAACGCTGAAGTAGCATTTTGTAGCTTTGTAATGTCCTTCCCCAAACGGGACTAATTTACAGGCGGTAATTAGAAAGGCAAGGAAAATGAGTTTTTATTGCTCCACGCTGAATTAATTCAAAAGCGACAAACCCATTAATGAAGAACTCATTTCACGCGTTGGTGAATAAATTCAGCTGCACCGTGCCTATATAATGTACTTTACCACTTTTAATTTAGAAATTACATTTTAATATTCCAGGTCTTGGAGTGAATAGAGAGTAAAAACTAGTTCATATAACATATGAGTTGCACCAAATTAAGGACATTTTTTTAAAAATTTGAATTTTAACAATATTTTTATTTAACACTCTGCCAGTTAACATGTTCACTGCTAAGGACGCACATGTGAGCTTGACACCGAATACTATGAGAAGCGGCCGACGCACAGTGCATTGCTTGTTTCGCACGCCAACCCCCGTATTGCGAGTATTTTCAATACACAATGCATTGCATGCTTCGCACGCTAACCCCCGTATTGGGAGTATTTTCAATACACAATGCATTGCATGCTTCGCACGCCAACCCCCGTATTGGGAGTATTTGCAATACACAGTGCATTGCGTACTTCACACGCCAACCCCCATATTGCAAGTATTTTCAATACACAATGCATTGCATGCTTCGCACGCCAACCCCCGTATTAGGAGTATTTGCAATACACAGTGAATTACGTGCTTCACACGCCAACCCCCGTATTGCGAGTATTTGCAATGCACAGTGCATTGCGTGCTTCACACGCCAACCCCCGTATTGGGAGTATTTTCAATACACAATGTATTGCATACTTCGCACGCCAACCCCCATATTGGGAGTAGTTTCAACACACAATGCATTGTGTGCTTCGCACGCCAACACCCGTATTTTGGGTATTTTAAATATACGGTGCATTGCGTGCTTCGCACGCCAACCCCATGTTGGAAGAATTTTCAATACACAGAGCTTTGCGTGCTTCGCACGCCAATTTTAGGTATTTGTGCTATGGACGCACATGTGCGTCCGCTTTAAACTATAAGTGATTATTACCTAGAAAGGTTCAAAAATAAAAAATAAAGTAATTTCTACTCATTTAGGCTATAAATATAATTCATGTTTATTGTCCTACTTCCTGGACTGTTAAATAATAATATTTATTATTTTTACTAACCTTCAAACAGTCCGTTTTTTTAAAAAAACGGACTGTTTGAAGGTTAGTAAAAATAATAAATATTATAAATATAAATAATAAACGGTCAGCTCCTAGTATAGGAAATACGAAATTTGCGTAGCAGTGTACGTGTTAATAACTATACTTACATTTTAACGTGGTAAAAGGTATTATATAGTTTAAATTTGAAGTTTAAAGATAAAAGTAAACAATGTCTACCAACAAGCAAGTATTATTGCAAATATAAGGAAGTAGTTTATTACAACAGAATTCCAAAATATCAATTAACAGCTGAAACAAATAGAAAATTGAGCAATTAATTGTAGTTTCTAAGCAAACAAATGTATAATGAGTTAAATACTTTAAGAAGAAACTGCATTTATTTAAAAAGGTAGCTATTGTTGAAAGATCCATGCGAACGAAATATTAATCATAAGCTTACAGCTGAGGATTCTGATGTACATTTTACAAGAATTTTCTGGGTTGGGTCGTGTAATTAATTGATATTAATTGATTGTAATTAATTGTTCCTAATTAATTGAATTTATGAAAGAATAACTGATATAAGACGTTAGCTAGTATCACACGATTTGCAGAATATTGCTAGAGATACTTATTTGTATATTGTTTAGAGAGTACTGTAAAATAAATTAATGTACGCGCACAGAATTATTATCCTGTTTATAAATATAATAGAGCTTGACTCGTGAGAAATATTATTTCTAAAAGTAAAAATAAAATACAGACCACAATTTTCAGAAAAATACGTTTATTTGTCAAACGCGTTTCAACACTGAAGATGAAGACCTTGTCGTTGAAACGTGTTTGACAAATAAACGTATTTTTGTGAGAATTGTGTTCCGTATTTTTACTTTTAGAAATATTATCCTATTACTTATTTCATTTTAAATTAGGACTCTTGGAAAAGTTGAATTTACACAACAAACCTAAAACTAGTCAATATTGATTTACTTTAAGTCATTTACGGTTCAACCGTTTGTTAACTTTGTGCTTTTCATGTTTACCTTATTTTGTTTATTAATGTTAAGAACATTTTATAATATATAAAATTTCTGAATTTATACCTATTAATGTGGTGCTTACTGTTTCGTCTTATTTGTAAAATAATTTTAATTATTAGTATTAGACGTAGACGGTTTTATTTAGTGGATTTTAAGTTAATTTTATTTATTTAGCATTACGTTTTGATATACATTCAAATCACAAGACAAACTGCAGTGGCTAGCTAAATTATACTACTAACCTAGTCGATGTTGGTATCGTCAACGAAATTAAAAATTTGCTCAATGCCTGTGTTTCTTGGTATGTTTTAGTTATATTCCTGGAGAAATACCATTTGTCCCTTAGCACCATTTGTAAAAAAGTAAAAATATGCAGTAAATGTTACAAAATGAAAAATGAAAAACACTCGGATAGTAATTTAGTAGTTTACTAGTTAGTGACAGATTGTAAAACAACTGTAATGAAGGTGTTGCCTACACCAGAATATTAGTGTAATGTCACAACATTTACTTATTGTCCTGAAGTATAAATTTATGTGGTATTTTTTAAACTTTTGATTTAAAACGTTCGTTTTATGTTAGTGCAGTAGGCAATAATAACAGAAAAGATCTTAGCTATTTAAAATCAATCAAATATCGAAGAGTTATATATTTATATGCAAATAGGAAGGTAGTAAACACTTAAATATTATTTTAAATCATGAAGTAAGGTTCGTGTAATTTGTTTTTTTATTTCAAACCATAAAGTAATTTATGACCACGAGAACACGTATTTTATATTTTAAAACCTTTGTGGCTATAATAGTAAAAGCAATAAAACAAAGTACAGCAGGCGTTTCCGTGGAAACCCGTAGTTTTATGGGATAATCCACTGAGCGTAGGTTTATTACACTGGGAATGTTTGATTTATATCTCTTTTTGTTTTAGCCTCCCTTTAAAACAAAAGTTCTGTAAAAGCAACGTGCCCACATTCAGCGTAAGTTGGCAAATGACCACTTCAACAATATGCCGGTGTACTTTTTATGTATCCTATTTATATATTTCAAAATTTCACGTGTAATAGATTAAATTGTGGTTTTAATATTGTTTCGGAAATATTAGTAATCTCTAAATAACAAGTTACATTTGTACTACATTTATTACTGGTTAATTTTAATTATTATTTTGTAATCTCAAATATGTATGCAGGTAAAGTTACTGTTTTGTTATTAATTTACCGTAATGTGTAGACGTAATTGGCCTACTGTGGAATAGATATTACGTAACAAAGTAGTAAGAACATGATTACAGTACAAGCGGGATTTTTTTGTTGCTTGCTATATTAAGGTGAAAACCACGAAAATCAATACTGAAGTAATTTTTTTACTACTGGACAATTGAACATGTTCTTCAAACTTAGGAGCTACCCAGTCAACTCCAGGATTTATATATTACAAATCATCACCACTAAATAACATCAATATTAATCTCGTTCTTATTGACTATTTTGTTGTCTTTTCGTTTCAAGGCTAAAATAGAAAAGTAAAAAATAATACTTTAAATTCCATCCAGCGTTACAGATTGTGAAGAACAATACAACATGTATATCTATAATGTAGAAATTCTGGAAAGGTTTATAGTGTCACAATCCGAATATTTTTAAACACACAGATTTAAGTTTTTTTTTTTTAATTACCGTGGTAACAACGTGGAATTAGCTCAAGTGCCTACATAATGTAGACTATGCTCCAGTATCGGACAGTGTGTTGCATACTTGCATCGGACAGTTTGCTAAGTACTTACATTAGACACTGTGTTGCGTAATTTCATCGAAAACTGTGTCACGTACTTAGATCGGACAGTGTGTCCAGTACTTACATCGGACAGCGAGTCACGTAATTTCATCGGACACTGTGTCACGTACTTGGATCGGACAGTGTGTCGAGTACTTACATCGGACAGCGAGTCACGTAATTTCATCGCACACTGTGTCGCGTACTTGTATCGGACAGTGTGTCGCATACTTGCATCGGACAGTTTGCTAAGTACTTACATTAGACACTGTGTTGCGTAATTTCATCGGACACTGTGTCACGTACTTGGATCGGACAGTGTTTCGCGTACTTACATCGGACAGCGAGTCACGTAATTTCATCGCACACTGTGTCGCGTACTTGTATCGGACAGTGTTTCGCGTACTTGCATCACACAGTGTGTTGCGTACTTGCATCAGACAGTGTGTCGCGTACTTGCATCAGACAGTGTGTCGCGTACTTGCATCAGACAGTGTGTCGCGTACTTGCATCACACAGTGTGTCGCGTACTTGTATCGGACAGTGTTTCGCGTACTTGCATCACACAGTGTGTCGCGTACTTGCATCAGACAGTGTGTCGCGTACTTGTATCGGACAGTGTTTCGCATACTTGCATCAGACAGTGTATCGCATACTTGCATCAGACAGTGTGTCGCGTACTTGCATCAGACAGTGTATCGCATACTTGCATCAGACAGTGTGTCGCATACTTGCATCAGACAGTGTGTCGCGTACTTGCATCA
>JAGFPH010001739.1:169806-183554 GCA_018207615.1 Philaenus spumarius
TCCTTTAAAGATCTGTAGGTTTAGACCAATTATACGGTTATTTTGCTTTGTTCAAGTGAAAGTTTAATTATTGGATTGTCCAAACAATTCAAAAGTGTTTTACAAAAACATCCATTGTAAATTCAGTTGTTTTTCTAATAACTGGCAAGGCATTTGGAAAAATAACTGATAACTAGAAGACGATTTTGATTAACGAATATATTATTTTTATATTCTCAAAATAAACTGTTTGATTCCATTTTGTAAACGTTTTCTATGAAAGGACATTATTTATACTTATCGAATGATCAGGATTTTACAAAAGTTATAAGTTATTGTGAAAATGTGTACGATTCACAAACTTCAGATTTTCTTAGTTGAAAAACAAAAAAGATCTTTAAACTTTCAGCTGTACGTTATAGCCTGTATATTCAGCGTGTTTCATTATTTGTTTTAGCCACCTATAAAATCCTTTTAAAACCGAACTATTTCGATACGGCGCACAGTGTTCCAGATTCCAAATCTTTATTTTATTATAAGCTGTTCTTTAAAACAATGCATTTGGTGCTACTTATAGAGTTTATTTTTTTATGGAAGTTAACCCTTCTTGAGGGTTGGACGAGACGGACTTAAATGAAGAAATACAAGTGATCAAGTGAGTGTAATTCTTAGAATTATTATTAGTGTAATTAAAAGAAAACATATTTTTATTAATTTATTAATCCTGAGTAACTGATATCTAGAGCTTTAAATAACTGCCTACTAACTATTATATTAAAACTCTTCTGAACATAATATTGTCAGCACGATCAGTGAGCTAATTAAAACTTGGCAAATTAGTGTTTGCATCCATGTAGGCTACGATTTCATTCGTATAATGTAAATGATAAAATGTTCTTGTACAATGTACAGGATTAGTTACACTAAAACAAGGTTGAAATGGGTCGAGTTCAATGTAACACGTATCGGTTACTGCCATGTTGAAACTGTCTGACACAATTCTTTTTTAAATTAAAAGCAGTCGGGACTGAATTCCAACGATCCGGAATAATTAGCCTCCCATGCTTGTATTTAGACTAAATGTATTCATTGAATTTAGAGTAAATGTAACTTCGGCTCTAATGTAAACGAGACCGCGAGAAAACTGTTAATATAAAAAATTGTTTTGAATTCTGTATTTTAAGATAATAATACTCAGGGCGATTACCCAGCCGTCTCGTAAATTTTATTAAAATTATATTGTTAATGACGTAGCTACACGACATAATATACTCAATATTATAACCTTGGCTTGATTCATACATTTGCCAAGCACATTATAGCCTTAATAAAAATATAACTTATAACTTTGGATCTGCAATATTTTTCTTGTAAAATAGTATAAAGTTCCTCTAACACCACTGTTTTTTTTACCAAAACTTTAGCTGCAATGTTTTCGTGAAATAATGGGGATGGGATTTTGAAGAGAAAAATATATCGCAGAATTTTTCCACAAAAGTTTTATTAGCTATAGTTTTTTTCTGTAAAGTTAAAGACACATTGGTTTTATCTCAAAATGTTAGCTGCAGTGCTTTCGGAAATGCAGGGGTGAAGTGTTTTTTTTGTAAAATATCTTTAAAAAAACAGCATATCAAAATATTATAATTTAAACCATAATAATATATTTAAAAACATCACATCATATTCATGTTTTAGAGTGCTTTAAAGTAAAATGTTTGTAAGTTTTGAGTATTAAAGGTATTAATGAAGGTTGACCAGTTGTACAGAAAATCTACTGTGCTAAACAAACCAAAACAATAAGGATTTCGTTTTCCGTTTAAGGTTAGGAATCATAAAAAGATCTGGACGTTTAAACTAAAACCTGTAAAATATCTGAAATTACCAAGAATAATTTTATATGTATTTTAAAATTACGTTATTTTGCGTATAAAGTATGTTGGTTTTAGAAAATTTTGTATTTGCATTTTTATTTTTAAAGTGTAGGTTTTTCATAAAATATCAATTGTTTAAGAACATTTAACAACTTGCAGCTTCTGTAATAGTATATTTCGCACCTAGGGCCGAAAATGAGGTTTTGCAGGCTTGAGATCGTGATGAGTGTAGTTTGAAAACAGCCCAACATTTAAAAACAAAACTTAACTTATATTTTAATCTTTAGTCTTTATTGACATAAAAGTTAAAGGTACAGTTTTGATTGTTAGAAAAAAATTGTGTTGAGATATAGGTTCATATTTTAATTTAATAAATGAACAGCTGACTTTTCTGCCCTAGGGCCGTAAAGTCAGCTGTTCGTTTATTCAATTAAAATATGAACGTATGTCAACACAATTTCGTTATGAAATAGGCCCATATGGCAAATGATTCAATAGGTATTGCCGACAGACTATAGTGGCACACACATAATTGTTTTTTTCACCGTTGCCTAGTAACTGAGGTAAAACTGTACTTTCCATAGCTAGCTAGTTTATAACCTCAAAGTTTCATTTTCATGTCTGCTAAATAAATATTATTTTTTAATTTTATATAGTGTTTATTTTATTGTGTAGTGTGGTGAAAAATAGAGTTCGCAGCACGGCCGAAAGGGTTTTGCAGGTCTCGATCGTTCCAAGCCTGCAAAACCTCATTTTCGCCCCTAGGTGCGAAATATACTATTAAAATTATCATCAGACATTAATATAATAGAGTTTTCTGCACAATGTCTAGCTAATTTAGCACTGCAGTATGTCTAACTGAGAATAGTATGATTTGCTTGTGTTGCCAATGAATGCTCAAAAGGGGGATGTAGAGGGAAATGGAAAGAACATAGTTTTTTACTTTAAAACATTGTAGTAAACTATGAGTCTTAGAGATAAGACCATTCTATAAAAAATTAAAGCTCATGAAATGAGCTACAAGATTGATTCTATTCATTATTTCTCTATCTCGCATAGTTTCCGCTTACATATAGAGCTGTAACAGTGGGATAACAAAAAATAACGATATGTAAGTTTTTCTGAAAAATCTCGGAAATTACACGTTAAGTAAAATTGCTCCATCTTTTGAACGGTTGAAGATAATATCATAAATATCATATAATCTTGAAGGAAACGTAACGCTCTACAGCTTACTTCGTTATAACTTTTTCGTAGAACGAAAGGCTGAAAAGTTAGTTAACTAAATAAGGCTAAAAACGCGAGAAAACTTTTTTGTTTTTAAATAAGCGAACTTTGAGCGCGGATATCTCAGAAACTGTGCGAGGTATTGAAAAAATGAATAGATTCAATCTTGTATCACTTTGTGTGAGCTTTAGTTTTATAGAAAATGGTCTTACCGCCAAGACGCATAGTTTTTGAGATATAAGTGAAACTCCAAAAAAGGGACCTTATACAGGCTCCCCTGCACCTCGCTCACCTGCTAGGAATGGGGACTCTTAGTATGTTTATCTCCTAACTAGGCCTAATCTAAAAAATGTCCCAAAGTCAAAAGCTGTGTTCCTTCCATTTCACACTTTAACTTTTCGTTGACTGGACGATATATAAACACTTTCTAATATTGAAATTATTCTTTCTTTGCATTAAATTTATAAAAAAAAACATGTTTGCGCATTTCTTTTTATTTTGTTTCTAATCACTTTCTGGCAATCTATTCGGTAGTTTATTAAATAGAAATAAGTGAAACTCATTAGCATTTCCTGACTAAAACGAATGTATGCTTTCAGTTTGTCGACAGCTCGGTTATCCTTATACTTTCAGAAAATGTTTGAACTAAATTTTCTTCGCAAAATTTTCTCTGTCGCAAAAATAGGACCCTTTGACTCTTTTACATTACAGATCTTAGATTACAATTCTATTTTGACACTTTAGTAAAGCAAATTAGTTGTTACATTTTCTCAAATCGGGTATTTAAAATTCAGTAGTGCAAAATTTCAGCCGTATGTTCGCCGTTCGAAAGATACGAGTATTTTTGTCAAAAACACAAAACGGCGCCTAGATAAATAACTAAGCATTTTATAGTTAATGTTTTATTGTAATAATTAATTTATTCACAGAATACTTCATAAAATTATTTTTGAACCATTACTTTAGATAATTCATATAAATGTTACCTTGCTTAAGTTTTACTGTAAATTATACTACTTTTGAGAAAGTTTAGTTTTGCACAGAGTTAGCGACCAAAGACTTGATATAACAGAGTACCATTACATATGAATTAATTATGGTTACACCTGTAACAAACAGTCACACAATTATTACTTTTTATCGTAACATTTGACTAAACCAGAGATAAATTAAAACGAATTACAAAATGTGTTTGGTTGCTACGGTTACCATAGTACCTATGCAAAACTGAAAAGATACATTTACCTTTATGACTGGAAGGTAAAACGATTTTGTTTTCATATTATGTAAATTTCATTCAGCGAATCTGTTTTTTCAGCCGGTGACCTGACTGCAATTTCAGCCTCACAGAGATATTTTTTAATTTAGTATTATAAAACATTTTAATTTTTCATACCGCGTTAACCATTAGACAAACATATAATACAATACACGCTATTAAACATTATTTATGTCGTACCTAAGTGGTAATCATTGCGAACATTTCATTTCCGTTCACGTATTTAAAGTTTATTTTATTTTTTTAAATTTTGTTACACACTTTTATTAGACTTCAAAAAAGTTTTCAGCAAATAAAGTAACTATACCGCTTACAAATTGACGAGAATAAAGGAAATAACAAACCTGTATGGTTTCTGTTGTCGTGGAAAGTGGACAGGTTAACTTGAGCATCTCTTACATTAACAGAGTTCCTAAATTATCATCTCTTATTACTCCTCATAAGGTAAACCCATTATTATTAGTCCATTGAGTTAAATTTAACATTCGCTGTAAAGTACGACGTTATTAATACTAATTATTTACCTTAATTCCGTCTTGTGACTCCTTGTCGTTAAGTTTAAGACGAAATGTTTCGGAGCCGTAATGTTTGATTTAACATTAACAAAAAACACAAACAGCTTACAATATAAATTATATCGCGAATCTACTACCACAGACGTTACCATACACGCTGATTCACACCACCCATATTCACAAAAGATGGCAGCATTCCATAGTTTTTTGCACAGACTTATCACGGTACCTATGCACAAGGATGATTACCAAAGCGAAATTAATATCACTAAACATATAGCTGTGGCAAACGGGTACAATAGTATAACTATAGACAAGTTAATCAATAGCTTTATTTATTAAAAGAAAAAGAAACGAAACGCTCTGAGAATGACACCACCATCAAAAACAGTTATATTTCTTCGGAATATATTAAATATTTACCGAATTTCTTACGAAACGATTTCAAGAAACATAATATAGCTATATCTTTCCGTACTAATAATAACCTATATGCTTCGTTAAAACCAAAAATTATCACCCCAATAGAGGAAAGCTCCGGAGTATACAGAATTAATTGCCAGGATTGTGACAAACATTACAATGGTTAAACAGGGCAAAAGGTTTAAAGAACGTTATAAAGAACATCTCCCTAACAAGAGCTCTGTTATCAGTAGGTCTAATTATGCACGTCACCTCATTGAATCGAATCATAAGCCGGGAGACTTCAACAGTAGAAGCCTTATACACATGTACAAAAGGGAGTCCTTTTTACAAATGTAAAAAAACCCAGATGACGTATTAAATAACAAACTTACGTTCAACTCCCACTATTTGTACGACACGGCTATCAACCACTTGTATTAAACATTCATAGATAACTATACAGACCGGACGTTGAGATGTGCTACATCTTTATTCCGTGTATTTATTTATGTGATGAACTGTGAATTGTGTTGTGTGTTAGTGTCCGTGTAAATGTGTGTGTGTATACAATTTTTATGTTTTTAATATTCGACGAACTCACCAGAGGAATGACCAGATGATGGAGTTACGGCTCCGAAACATGTCGTCTTAAACTTAACGACAAGGAGTCACAAGACGGACTTAAGGTAAATAATTAGTATTAATTATCAGTGACTAGGTACCAATAATCATGCAATGCAAACGAAGTTATTCTCTATCTCTACAACACTTATTTGAAACTGTAATTTATTGAAAATGTTTCAGACGACGCGACAATTAGATAGAAGTTTTTGGAAATATTCTGGTGAAGGTAGATTGAAGAAAGAAAAGGTGAGCTTGCCTTTAAATTCACAGTAGGTCTAGCTTTAAGAAATTTCAATTAATTCCGAATATTTTCTCGTGATAACATATATGAACAAGATTTAGTTCTTATGTACATCTTTCCTCGAGTTTTTATTTCATATGTAATGGTGTTTTTATTTTATATTTAATGCAATCAATAATGTTTTTGCAAGCGTTTCGATTTGTTTATCGAACAATAAATGTTATCATCTACTATCAAATTGAAGTAGTCAATAGGCTTCCTATTATTTTGCACGGGATCAATAAAATCGGCTACACACCTTGGGTTTCATTAAAATAAATAGGCCAACCTGCAGTTTTAGCCAGAGTGGGAGCAGGCCTACTAGTAAGATGGATGATTTCATTTCTCACTGGTAACAACTATCATGGTTAGAGACTATATTAACTGTCTTTACTATTAGAATGATAAATGAAATCACTGTCACAATCAATGTCATTTGAAAAAATAATTTGAACTCAAAGTTTCTTATAAAACTAACTCATATTATAATCGTCCATTGTTTTTAAATTTGTGTACGTTATTAGCTATTTGGTTTAATATAAACAAAGTGTGTTCCTCATGGACTTTATACTTAATCACCATGATTGTTGAAGGCGCTTTTAATGTACGACCAACTTTCCAATAAAATGTCTTGCTCTAACGCGCGGTCAATTTTTGATTGGTCAACATTTTCTATCTCTGCCAGAAGTTGTCTCCGAACGAACTTTGAACGTTTTACGTAACAGTTAATGGAAGTAATTGAGAAGAGATTACCTTTAGTTTAAATCACCTAAAATGGACTAAATCTCGCAATTAGTGATCGTACTTTGGTAAATGATCTGAAACTTCATGTAGGGACGCTTTATCGTCTTACAAACTTCCGCTCGATTACGAACACACTACAGCCTTTCACCTACCTTTCAACCAATTTCTTCACGTAACTGGTTTCCATATTTTCCCTCGCTTTTTCCAATAGAATAATTTACTTACCATGCAATTTTGAAGTTTCTATCTTTAATAGTTGTATCGTTAGTGAATGGTTCTAGTGCATTTGACTTACCGTTAAATGCTACCTAACAATCATAAGGTACTAAGACAGTCGTACAAATTGTAGCTCCATAATTCGACCTATATTGTGAATATTAAACATAACTTATTGGAGCAACACCTTGTATAATAATGACGAGCAGAAGGTCAGTACTGTATTGTCTGCCTGCAGTGCTGCTATCTGATTCTAGGATGTTACAATATTGCACTGCGCGAGACGTCTAATCTGTCTGAGAAATTACTAAACACAGCTAGCCAATCATAACACATAGCTGACAGATAGTTAAGCGATGCAAACACAGCATTTGAAAGCAACAATATTTCGCTCTACATTGAAATTGAAATTCTCACCAAAGTTCAAAGGATCGTTCATTATTTCTCTGGAGATGAATGATCCGTGTATGCCTTCGAGTAGTAATGTCCTATAACAACGAACATCTAAAATGAATGATCTATTTATTTTTGGGTGCAAATTTTTGGAATTTTAGGTAAAGTATGTTCAATAAATGTTCGAATTTTCTAATGATTGTACACAACAATGCTCGCTACAAATCATTATATTCACTTTAAAATAATTTATAACTAACATTGTTTTTAACTATTCCAAAATGTCTACCTAAATTGATTTCAATTCAACTATAACGTAAATGTAAAACTAAATAACAATTAATTAATTCAGGTGAATTTGTAAATATGCCCTACAAAACATATAAATAGTTTAAGAAGACAGGAAACAGAAAAACATTTAGACTTAAAATATTGTTATTAGTCTCTGAAAAGTTCCTGCAAAAAATAGAACTATGCAATCATTTTATCATCTCACATCAATTGCATGCTTATTTTTGTAATAGTTTTATATAATTTGCGCAATCTATATATATATAAAAGCGAAATACCACTCACTCACTCATCACAATTTCTCAAAAACTATCAAACGGATTGAAATGAAATTTGGTATGTAGCTTCCTCTAGGGCCATTGGTGCTCACTAAGAAAGGGTTTGAAAAAATTCGAAATTTTAGGGGGGTTTGGGGGGATCAAAGTTATTAAAAAACGATTTCTTCAAAACTACCGAACGGATTGGAATGAAATTTGGTATGTAGCTTCCTCAAGGGCCATAGGTGCTTACTAAGAAAGGGTTTGAAAAAATTCGGAATTTTTAGGGGGGGGGGGATCAAAGTTATTAAATCACGATTTCTTCAAAACTAAAGAACGGATTGGAATGAAATTTGGTATGTAGCTTTCTCTAGGGCCATAGGTGCTCACTAAGAAAGGGTATGCAAAATTTCGAAATTTTAGAAGGTTTTTGGGGGATCAAATTTACTAAAATCATAATTTCAGATCTTTTATTATTATGACAATAGTGCTTTTATTGTTTAAGATCCATATATATAAAAGCCAAATACCACTCACTGACTGAACACTTAAAAATAATACAATTACGTTAAAAAGACTGAAAATATCAACCACCACGGGCAACGCCGTACGGGTCAGTTAGTAATGATTATATTCATGACTTAGTGTTCAAACAAACCGTTAAGACGAACTTAATAAATACTAATACTTACAATACTTACAAATATACCAATAATCAAAATAAATAAGACCAATAATTAAAATAAATAATTTGTAAGCAAAACCTTCAACTTCTAATTTTTTAAGTTTTACTTTTTAAATGTAAAATACATAAATGTAACAATATAAAAAATAATAATAATAAAATAAAACCAGTTGTAAATAAAGATATTTTAAAAATATATATTCTGTTGAGACTTCGAAGTAACTTAGAAATTCAATAAATTTTATTGTAATTGAATAAATCTGAATAAGATTATTTACTGGCGTAATTTTTTCAGTAGTTTGAAGCCGTAGTTTTGCATCGAGATCAAATCAATTTGGTATCTCAATTACAAACAATTTAGCATCCTTTTAAAAAACATCGCATAATTTTAAGTCATTTTTATTCTTCATTATTTATTTATAAACCATACAGTTAGCTGTAAAGATAATTTTAGTAATATACAATCTGCGACACAGTTAGTCTAATTTGAGTCTTAATAGCTAGTTTTGGCAATTTAAGACTTGCTACATAAATTAAATCCATTTTATAGTAAAGTCCAGCATAGAAATGTAACTAAACTGTATGTAAATCTTATCAGGAGGATAAAAGTGGTGTATTATGTTTGTTTCAATATAACTACTTTGCATTTGGAAAATGGAGATACAGTAAACACTTTTAGAAATTATTTTGATTTTAATATTTTGTCACTAAAGTAGGTAACTTTTGTAAAAAAGATTTGTATCATCTTCTTGCGACAGTGTGCATTTGTTCCCTCCCAATTGTCTGTTTTCAAAATGTCCTAACTAATGTTTAACTGTATTTCTACCAGTTTCAACGTAGAAACTGGGGGAGGGGGATGCAAACACCCTAAATAATTTCAAGAAATATATATACTCATCATATATATATATATATATCATCATTGTACTCACAGTTGTACTTGTAACTATACTTATAATCTATAGCATTTTATTTTTTATAGTGTATAGCTATCTAGGTTAAAAGTTGGAGGATAAGAAAGATAGCACACTTCCCATATATGCTATACGTAGCTTAAATTCATTTGTCTCGACAAAGTAAAGTGCATTTTTTTTTTTTGAAGTAGAAGTTTTTCATTACGTACATAACTTGTCATCAATAAATTAAATAGGTACAATACCTGCTTTTTTGTCTAATCCAATCCTATAATCACTTTGTGACTACCGCGGTTTCGGGTAACCTAAGTATAAACTTCAGATCACAAAAATAAATAAAAATAATTCCCTTCATGAGGTCGTCAAATACATTAAAGTCATTACACAAAACAAAAATCACAAAAACACGTCACGAAACACATTAAAAACATGGATTAGGCCTTATCACGCTAACCGGTCACGGTAAAATTATTAATACGACTGCCATGACGAGGTTTGGAGTCTATCCCTTCCCTTTGCCTTAGTCCATATCACTGTTTGGTTGAGAGTGGTAACCCTGCAATTTTATTATCGTGTCGAACACAATATTCGCCGGGAAGGAAACCTTGTCGTTTAATAGGTGTTTATTTTCTGTTTTTGCCACTTTATAAATAGCAAACTCTTCCCATGAGTCCATATAGCGACCTTTCTTACATACGTGTGGTATGTCCATGTTTTGGGAAAAATCTGTATAACCATGGTCGTTATTTATTAGATGCTCCGCGAAATTAGAAATTACATTCCCCTGGCTTCTTTTTAGTCCAGTAGATATGTACATTGTACATGGAAAAAATTCCGAAGTTATTTCTTTACAGGTTGTTCGGGGATGTTGTGGAGTGATTCTGTCAAGTTTTACAACTCGAGGACCCTGTGCTAATTGGGGGGGGGGGGGGGGGGGGGAGCAAAATTTTTTGACTTTTGTCGGTTTTCGCTCATAACTTCTAAAGTAAGTGGTTTTCGACCAAAACATTTATTTTCAAAGTTGTAGTGCAGTAAATTTTCTACAATTGTGTATCCTTAAACTTCTTCCTAAACCTAATATTAACCGAGATACAGCCGATCAAAGTTAGAGAGATTTTCTCAAAATGGCAAAAATTGGCCAAAACCTTCGTTTTTGGCTCTAATTATCAATTACCATCAGTTCTATGAAAATTATGGTAATCACTCATAATATCGACATGTTGGAACACGCCGGGGGTCACTTCGTGCCGCGACAACATATTTGTAACGAATATTTCATATTTGTATGGAATATTTCAAACACTAAATATCTTCCAATCTCATAAAAAACAAATACCAATGTAAAGTGTTGCTTCAAACTTTAATTTTTGTATTTACAATTTCTTTCTAAAACGTATATTTACTTGTGTAATCATCGTTTAGAAATTTTACTTTTTTAAACCGCTAGCGCTGACGCGCGTCACAAAACTCGGTGAAACAAATCACTTTTTGTCATATTTCTCAATCGTATAATGGTTATACAAACCTGTTTTGAACAGAATAACTGTATACCATTGAATTGGTCTTGAAAAAGCTGCCTTCCAAATTTTCGACTCTCTTATAATTTCGATATTATGGCATGTCTCGTTATGGCATTTCAGTTCGAGGGCATAGCCTTGCATACGGAGCCTTAGGTGGACTCACCATTGATCTGTTGGCTTTGGAAGAAGGAGAGCTGTTTGCGCTGGTCACCGTTATTAAATGATATAACAAACATTTGCAATTCGATTACTTAAGTCAAAGAGATAAAATGGGATAACTACCCTTAAAATTAAACCAAGAAATAACGAAACATTGCCGGGTCCACTAGTCAATGTATATTTTCTAATTGATTTAAAATTATGGTTTTGAAAGGAAATTGTCACTGACTTCACTCTAAAACCTCTCCGTCACGTTATATCTGTAACTGTTGTATTATAACAGTCACTCAGTTATGTGAATAAAATTACCCATGACAGCTCGTTATCTACTGACAATGGACGCAGTCTATATTTCGAATAAATATTTGTCTTGAAGAATACAAGTTAAACTGTATTTATTTATATTGTTCAACGTTTCTGACCAATATCTCAATTCTGTTTTCGGGTTATTGATGTTCAATTTATTCTGAAGTTTAACGCCTTTTTGAATTTATAAATCGTACTTATTTTGAACTCTTTTTTCTCGACTTAAAGATATTTCATCATCCAAAAGTATTTACCATTAAAAATGATTGAACTACAACCTTGGCGATATTCCAAAAAAATAGGTTGAAAATAAATTTCTCGTCCAATATTAGTAATTTCCTAACAGATATCCTGAAATATTCGGTTTAGTTTTGGAGCTATTAAGGAGTTTCCATTAAACTTAATAAGAACTTAAACGTATACAAAAATTATTATTTCTTTTTCTTTTAAAGACTAAAACTTACATTTAAAACACTAAGCTTTAATTTTAGATTATATCTCTGGCACCCGGAAGCTGTGATATTGCAATGGTAAATGAATTGTGTCCAACCAATAATAGTACAATACGAATCACAACCCTCTGTCAACTAATAACTGCACACAATCAGTAATGCAATTAAAAATCAATCGTATCCAACATTATTAAAGACGAACTCGCTAACAGAAGCCATGAACTATTTCAGTTTTTAAAATCGATCTACTCTAGTATAAATAAGTAGCCTTACACTAATTTTGTGCCCAAGTTTGGGATAATCTAAGAGAATTCTTAAATTATTATTTGAAAACAGTGTTTTACAGATAATTTTCATTTTCAGTAGTAACGTAGGCTCATTAGTTTAGTCAAAATATGCAATTTTAGTATTCAAACGGTAAAAATATACATCTTTGAGTGGAAGCTATGCACAAATTTAGTTTTAGTTTCTACGCCAAAGAATAAATAGTAATTTATACAAGCCTGACTGGGTCCGTAAGTTTCACAATCATAACTTACAAAAACCAAAACATTGCTGCCAGACTTATAACCGAAATTTTGCTGAATTCAATGTTCGTGCCACAATGTTTTTAAGTGCATTAACTAAATATATATTATTTGCTAATATATACATGTTTGATGTTTGCTGAGATGACATTGTTTTTTTAACACGCTTATATTAGCTTCACTTGTATGTTTCTATGTTTGTAAGTAACTCTTCTTTGGACTAAAAGCCAGTGGCTTATTACTGTTAGTATATCTCTCTTACTCAAGTTCGTTCGTTGGCCGAGCGGTCTAAGGCGCGGGTCGTCGCTGACGTCAATCCCCAGACTCACCGATCGTGGGTTCTAATCCCGTCCACGGCCAATTTTTTTTTTTTTTTTAATAATTAATCGAACTAAAAATTAAAAAATAAATATAGTTAAAAAAAACTAAAAAACACGCTTTTATAATACATCGAACTAAAAAGTGAAAAATAAATATAGTTTAAAAAAACTAAAAAACACGCTTGTAAGTTCTAATCCCGTCCACGGCCGAAAAAAAATAATTGTTTTTTCAGTGATTTTTTTTAAACACATATTTTAAAGTAAATCTTTGACATTGTACTTTGTACTGCAAAAAAATATTGTTTATAAAATGTAATCAGTTTTGTCAGACTATGCCAGATTAATACTTTTTTCTTCTTCAGTGAGACGATGATCGCATTTTAAAACTCATTACAAGAACAGATTGATTAAATTAAGCAAATAACGTAAATAAATATTTAACAAGATTACAAAGTTATTTGTCGTTTGTAAGCACTCTTTTAGACTCCTCCAGAGTTTTGAGGATCAAGGGACTGTTATTTATACAATTAAAACACAGGACCAGCTCGTTGATGCTACACGAAATTTAGGTAATAAAGACTTAAATTCTGTGATACCTAATGATATAAATAAAACAGGAGGTCTTCCCAATGTATTGAAAATATTTGTGGGAGCTAAAGTTATGTTAAGGTTGAATATTGATGTGTCAAAAGGTTTAGTGAATGGTAACATGGGTTTTATTACAGAAATCATCTGGCCAAATTTTCGCAGGGACCAAATGTATGCAGAAGACATCCCGTCAGTT